>JAWPHD010001870.1:0-289823 GCA_037043455.1 Cyrtodaria siliqua
TCCAGAAATGATGTCTCGTCTGCACTTGCTGGAAAAATGGACTATTTTATGGACCAGTTCATTTCACATAAAAAACAAAACAACTTTGAGTAAAACTGCACCGAACCTTTCGAATATAAAGCGCACAATTTCTGCCATAAAAGTATTCTTTCTAATATTATGTTCACATCAAAAGTGTTGAATTACTGTCATGTACTATATGGTTGACATTGCTCGTGCCTAAAATGCGTACATCGTTGAAAAATTCACTTGACCATATCTCATCGATTTTGGATTTTTTGGATCAAAGATGGCTGACCGATAGTCCTTAACTGCGAAATATACACGCCATAAGAGACAGTATTGGGGATATAGAAATATAAAAAGATCGGACAGGGACAGTAGCATTCAAGTCATTAAAGGCTTCAATAACATCTGCCTGGGTATCTGGTGAAAGACTCAACATGAAATCTCTTTCATTGCAAAATAAAAAACAAATCTGCGACAACTGGTGCACAGTTCGTACCCATAGGGATACCAACAATTTGTCTTTAAACGATGGTTCCATACCTGACGAAAATATTATCTAATAGGTAGATGAGTGCTTCACAAACTTCATAGTCCACCATCTAAATGGATATCCCCGTCTAAATGTAGATAATTCACAATATCGAAATCATAAGCATCTCTCTTATCATCAATTTTAGTTATTTACTACTCCAGTTTTCAATAGAAAGCTGTAAATCACGGAACGGAGTGACAGAATCCGAAACGTTGGCTTTATTGAGTTTTAGTTCTGGAAGATAAATGTTAGGAACCCTAGAAGAAAATAAATGATTATCGAAATTAAGTATATCATCCAGATATCGTGAGGTGTTATTAAAGGCGTCGATGACATTAGCTAGAGAAAGGCCTAACATAAATCCACGTTCGTAGCAATATAAAAACAAATCTGCCACAAGGGGTTCAGAGTTAGTATCAACCCATAGGAATGCCAACGGTTTGCCTATAAACGGTATGTCCAAACCTGACACAATGTTGTCTACTAAGAATGATAGTAATTCACAAACGTGTTGACAAGTCCATAACGTGTAACCGTTGGGATAACTGTTGGTAAAAATGCCCTAGTGTAGCTACAGGCTAAAACAGTTGTTTGTTCCCAATCTAACATATGGTCCTAAACAAAACATTAATATTTTCAGAAAATAATCACTTGCAACAATGGAGTATCTACATATTTACACAGTAAAAAATGGTTCAATAAAAGTAGATATACATGTCAAACAAGAAATGTAACATTCAAGGACCTCAGTGAAACAAAAGCACGCATAGAAACAAGCAATACTTACAAGGATGAATAAAATGCAAGATAGGCCATTACAAATATAAAAGGGTTGGAACGGACTGTTTCAAAAAAGGTCGCAGGGAATTTAAATCGGGTTCTAGGGTGCACCATACCTCACACTTACCCAATTGTCATCCCAGTAAAACGGGACAGTGTAAATAAAGACATTCCCACCTGGTTATATTATCTTATAAAGAAGGTAGCATTAATAGGCAATACATGTATAGGTAATATAAGTATAACACCTACATGAGCATGTGTATATCATATAAAAAACAACAACAGAAGTCTAGAAAGTCACAAAGAAAGTACTCAGTGATTTTGCAGAAGCCAGAGAAACAAGCGAACATACCGTTAAGGGTACGACAAGACAAGATTTAAGACAAACATACTTTATGGTCTCTATAAACAAGTATCAATGGGATCAGACACCTACACAGGAAAAATATCTAGGCATGAAATCTGTATGTTTTACATATGTGATACATATGTATTCCACATATGTATTTCATATAAAAGTAACACATATGTAACACATATGAAAATATTTTTTACTAAATTATATTAAAACTGAAACAGGATATGTACATTGGAGAAAATATAAGATTACTATTTGAAATACTTGAATATGTAGACGAACTCCAACTACCAGCTTTATCATCTTCTCAGATTTTGAAAAAGCTTTTGATAGGTTAGATCATACGCTTTTATTTGAAACATTTAAACATTTACTTTTTGGGAATTCTCTTATTAACTGGGTAAAACTATTTATAAAAATACAAATAGCTAGTAACAAACGACGGACAAACATTGCCATCATTTTTAATACAACGAGCAGTTCGGCAGGGATGCCCGTTATCTCCGATATTATTTAAAATGTGCATTGAACTGTTGTCATATGAAATAACAAATAATACAAAAATAAAAGGCAATAACATTGCTGGACAAGAAGTTTAAAAATACCTTATTTGCAGACGACGCAACATTGTTTACAGATGGAACTAGAAAGGCTTTTGAAAAATTAATAGAAGTTTTAGACAACTGCAGCCACACATCCGGTCTAAACCTAAATGTTAAAAAATGCAACGTTTTAAGGGCTGGGTCGCTTAAAACCTCTAATATTAAATAGTGTGAACAAAAACACTTCCAGTAGAGCGCAGAGCAAGCAAAAGCTCTAGGAATGGTTTTCCATACGAACAAGGCAAACAAATAACAGCTTTAAATCTCGAACCTAAGATTTTAAAATATGTTTTAAGCAATGGCAACATACTGACATTATTGGGTAAAATTAATGTAATAAAATCGTTTGCACTTGCGAAATTAATTTATCTTCTTTCCGTCTTACCTATTCCATCTGCAGATAAAATAAATCAAATAACACATAGTATGTACGAATTTATATGTGATGGAAAACCGGATAAAATCAAAAGAAAAGTATATATAACATTCAAGCATCAGACTTTCTGAAATATTCATCATTGATATCAAGTATATCAAAAGAATGGAAAACTAAATTAAAAATATATTGAAAATATAAGTTTCATTAGGCGAAATAGACAGAAAAACTTATTAAATCCAAACGTACAAATAAGTTCCTATACAATCACCAGCTACTGTATGATATTGACATTGATATAGCCCCACAGAAGAAATGGGAAAACATTTTCCCTAATGTTGAATAAGACTGGAGATCAAGATATCTACAAGCTTTTAAAACGACCATAGACATAACATTAAGAAATTTTCAATATAAATATCTCTTTATAATTATTCCAACAACTAAATAACTTCTAAAGCAGAAACTAGTTAATTCTAATCTATGCGATTTTTGTAATATGTATGTCGAGAATATAAAACATTTATTTTAGGAATGTACCAAAAAACTAAAGTTTTGGACTGAATTGGCATTATTTTTAACTGCAAGAAATGTAGATATTACATTTAATTTCCAACCAATATCTTTTGGAATAAATGATATACATGTTCATAAACAATCCTATAATTTTGTCATTCTGTTTGCGAAATACTATGTATTTGTAAATAAGTGCAGACACACCATTCCTATATGCGAACTATTTATTGTTTATCTTTCAAAACGAATTGATATTAAAAAACAAACAGTAATGAATCATGATAAAATACAACACAACATTTTGTAACAGAAAACTATTTGGACATAGACATTGTTTGTACTTATCAAATGCTCGAAAAAAACTTGCTGTGCTAGAATTGTATGAATAAGAACCATCAATGATGAATTGTCTGCATATTAGAAATGTTACATACTGTAAAATATTTGATATAATAAAATTCATTATAAAAAGAAACAGGATGTTAAACCATTTTATACAATATTCTATCTTTTTCTAAGAAAAAAACTTTATGTATTTCAGGTATTTCAGGCATAAGAGTTTCATTTTCATTCAATACATTTCATATGTGACACATGTGTATCATTTTAACATGAAAAATATATGATTACATATGTAACTCATATGTATCCTTTACATATGTCACACATGTAAATAACATGATGTATATATGAAAGAAACATGCAAAAAATAAGGAAGTAGTAACACGTAACAACATTTTTTCCTGTGTATTACCAGAAAAGACGAGCACAGTATTTAGTGTATATATCAAGGACTAACTGCCACTTTTTGTAATTTGAGATTGCGTTTTATCGTGAATGTAGACAGAAACTCTTTATTCTTGCGAGTGCTGAACAACTCAAAACCGGATGTTATGACAATTTGGAGGTTCTGTAGAAACGGATATGGAACCGCCATGTTTAGAGATTTAAAAACTAGTTCTAAATGGCGATATATGGAATATTTATAAATATGATAATTTGTTGATTTAAAGAAAATAAATCACATCAGCTGTATGTAAACTATGTATACTTAAGGGCAATAACGCATTATATGACCAGTTAAGGATTTTGTATTCATTTGCACTGATTTAGTTTGCTTCAAATGATATTATCAATATGCCATATATATGTCAATTTAGAACTATGACATCATAGTTCTCAAAAGGGCGATTCATTTTAGAACAACCTTCAAATGGTCATATTTTCTTTTCAGAACTCTAAATAATAATTATATTTGGCTGTGTGGCTGCATTCCCTTTAAAAATGTAAAAAACATTATAGCTAAAATAATCTGATAAATATGGTTGACTGTCGTCCTTGAATGCTACTTTTCCTTTCGATCTTTATATCTATATGTACATTGTTTTACATGCAATTTTCAAGTTACTATGTTTACACATGTATCTAGGCTATGCTACCCTTGTACGGTAAATACATACTTGATAAATATGTGAATTAATCAATATACACATATGACCTTGAGAATGATTTAAGCTGAGTATGGACCAATGTACACTTTCATCATGTTTTGTTTATAATCAGTATAGCACTGCCTAGATAAATATATAAACATAATAAACTGAAAAGAGCAATCAAAAATAATGAAGATTAGTAGAGTTCTATTTTTATTTCTTTTTTAAATCTCAATGGTATTATAAAAAAAGTGGAAATAATCCTTCGAAAGTAATTCCTTATAATCAAAAATGTCATTTCTGTAGCAGTTACTAGGGAAAATAATCCATGTGCACCATAGGAAAGTGTTATTTATAATAATAATAATAATAATAATAATAATAATAATTTAATACAATACAATACAACACAACCCAATATAACACAACACAGCACAACACAGCATAACACAACACAACACAACACAATTAAATATAATACAATAATAATAATAATAATAATAATAATACTTATAGCCAGTCTGACATGGTTCTCAAACAAAAACATATATATTTACAATATGCGCTCATTAACAGAAAAAAAGGTGAAAACAAACATATACATGATATATCTTGTAGTTTCAGAAGTTTTTTTTTTAAATATTTCCTAATACAAGTATCTGTAAAACATGTGATCCTGGGGCGGGGCCAAATGTGACCAGAGGGTCACCATTTAAACAAACTTGGTAGATGACCATAAGCTTAGAGCAAGCGCAAAATAGTCAACCTCCGGCTCTTGCAGTTTAGAGAAGAAGATTTCTAAAAGTTTTCCCTATACATGTCTATGTAAAACATACAACATCTTTATATACACACTTCAGACATATTAAACGAAATAAAAAACGCATCCAAACAGTAAACAATAATAAAAACTGAACTATTTAACAAACAAAAAAAACAAAAAACAGGTTTACCTCTAGTGGGATTTGAACCCACGGCCGTAGCTTCCCAGTGTACTAGAAGCAGTGTTTAAGACGTTTTTGTGGCAGCCATCTTGGATGTCGCCTTTACCTAAGTTTAATAAATTTGAAAACCATTCACCTAAGGATCATCCATGTGAAGTTTGGTCAAAATTAACCAAGCGGTTTCTGGGAAGAAGATTTGTTTTAACGAGTTTCCCAATAAAAGTCTATGCAAAAGATGTGACCTCTGTGGCGAGACCAAATGTGAACCCAGGATGAGGACGATAAGCCTATGCCAATTGCAAAATATTAAGATTTTTTAAAACGTTTTTCCCTATACAAAGTGAACCCAGGGTCACAATTTGAACAAACTTAGTAGAGGACTATAAGCTGATGCTACATGTAATACATGAGAGCTCTGTGCCTCATAGTTTCAGAGAAGAAGATTTTTAAGTAATTATGCACGCCTTGCAGCATGCCTTGCAGGATGGTAATTATGCATGATCATTACAGATGACGTGCACTAGGCTCCGACATTGACGAACTATATATGTTTCAAAGTATGTGTATCAAAATCGTACCAACATTTTTATTCATTTAACTATTCAAATCACAAAACTTGATTAAAAACACAACAACTTGAAACTGGGAATTACAAAAATGCATACGTACAAGTGGAACAAATATAACTTAAGCCTGATTTAAATATATATATATCGTTATAAAATTAAACAAATACAAATACAAATGTTTTATTCAGTAAACAAAAAACTCTGACCCAAATAACAATACATACAAAACAAACAGTAATGCGTAAAGCTACCGAGTCTCTAGTTTAACTGGTAACTCATGAATATAAATGAGTCACTTGTGAAGTAATTTCAAATCGACGAACACCCCACAAGTCGGTATTTAAGCAGAAATCGATGCGTAAAATATCACATTTTTGTTTAGCCTTTGTAACATTGATAAACATACGGCTTACATATATGTGATAAAAAAAAGTAATTGCCCGGAACGCGATTTGAACCACAGACGTTGCGCTTGTATGATGTACGTTTATCCAAGAGACCACGGTTAGCGCACACACAAACTCATCAAGCGCTAAAAAACAAGTCGAGGTATAGTTATTTTGAGACGGAATATTAATTCCGAATTGATAACCTATAATATTACACCAGGCAATGTTAATTTACACGTGCGACAAGATGGACTATATATGTACTGATTCATCTTGAGTTGCGTTCAGATAGGTTAAGCTAGTTTGCATCTTAATCAATGGCAGTTAGTACACCATTTTCTCAAGAAGCGTTATAGCTCAGTGAATAGAGCACCTGACCTGAGATCAGAAGGTCGTGTGTTCGAGTCCCGAAAGAGGAAACTTTTTTTTCTTCCGTAAATCATAATGTTACCTGTGTACATGTACGATGTGCACTGGTCGATGTCTATACAATAAATGATGTCCTGTGTTATATACCCGATTTCGACATGAGCTGGTGAACATGAAGTTACAAATAAAGACACGCCTACAAAGAAGAAAACGATTGATATGGAGACTCCGTAGCTTTAAAGAAACTAACCCGCCAAATGACGGAAAATTACAATACAAAACCGTTGATCAAAACGCTATCCATGTGTTCATGTCATATAATAATGTATATGTACCGATCAAACGTATATGCTTATTTACGGGTTCTTAAAATACCAGTGACTGAATATGCGTTAAATGAATTATGAGTTGGTGACTTAATTCGATGCTCCAGTTTTGGTGTATGGCCATGCTGGTTAAAGCCATTTATATTGTGTCTATGGAGTTTGGATTCTCAAAATATACATTGTCGTCATTAGGTTTAGAAATGGTGTAAATATGTTGTACAATTTGCTGCTGTTGGCGAGATAGCTACTTCAAACTGTTTATACAATATGCGCATATTCCTCCTTTGCGTTCTTCGTTGTCAACGTCGTCTTGACGACACGTTTCTATCCTTAAACTGAGGCCTGAGCTACTCAATTTTGAACAACAATAAAAAACAAGTTTCCTGATCGAACGACGAAATTTTGCCACGTATTCGGTTCATAACAAACAAAATACCATCTTGCAAACATATTCAACAGCAAGACAGACGTTAATCGTGTTTCAATTGTTTCAATATGTACAGACCAATCTGTACAGACAGTGTGTACAGCAAAACCCCGTCCCGGACAAAACACCCTCCACTGTTTTTTATCGGTGGACAAAACCCCTCCCAAGAATTTGGAAAGGTAGACAAAAACCCTCCCATGAGATAATAAAAAAATTCCCCTCTCACAAAATGTCCAAGTTCTTACATCCCTAAATAATTGATGAAAAATTGTTATGTGATGTTTATTTCTGGGTATTGTTTTTATTACAGTCATCATTTTATAATTATTTATGAATGTAGTAGAAACTGCCGCCTAATTAATAGTGAACACATTCATTAAATGTACCATAAGTAATAATAAGTTGTCGAGTGAATGGGTGTGTGCTACGGGACATTGTTCCTGGGGCTCTCGTTAGTCTGTTAGACTACTTTGAGTCTACGTACATGACCGGGTCATTCCGTACTGTGATCTCGTTAGTCTGTCAGACTACTTTGACTATACGTACATGACTGGGTCATTCCGTACTGTGATGGGACAATCAGGGGGACATTGTTCCTGGGGATCTCGTTAGTCTGTTAGACTACTTTGACTCTACGTACATGACCGGGTCATTCCGTACTGTGATGTTAGAGCACTTTGACTCTACGTACATGACCGGGTCATTCCGTACTGTGATGTTAGACTACTTTGACTCTACGTACATGACCGGGTCATTCCATACTGTGATGCTAGACTACTTTGACTCTACGTACATGACCGGGTCATTCCGTACTGTGATGTTAGACTACTTTGACTCTACGTACATGACCGGGTCATTCCGTACTGTGATGTTAGACTACTTTGACTCTACCTACATGACCGGGTCATTCCGTACTGTGATGTTAGACTACTTTGACTCTACCTACATGACCGGGTCATTCCGTACTGTGATGGAACAATCAGGAGTTAACAGTGTTTACATTCAATTGGTACATGTATATCTAAATGTGGTACATATAATTTAGTATATATGTATATCTATATGTGCTACATATAATTTAGTATATATGTATATCTAAGTGTGCTACATATAATTTAGTATATATGTATATCTATATGTGCTACATATAATTTAGTATATATGTATATCTAAATGTGCTACACATAATTTATTATATATGTATATATATATGTGCTACATATAATTAAGTATATATGTGGTAGTCAGTTCTCACTAAAGATGTGATTGTTTTATATTCTTTTAAATAGTTAAGTTCATTACGATAAGTACTTTTAACTATAGTTTAGGAAGTGTACCTTTAACTATATTGTAGAAAGTGTACCTTTAACCTTATGGAAGGAAGTATACCTTTAACTGTATTATGGAAGTATACCTTTAACAGTGACCAATATATTGATATGTGTATTGAAGTGTAACATTATTTTGATTGGACAATTACAATGGCCAGTTCATAATGCTTCAATTTTATTGGTTGTATATTTTACTTCTCTAGATCTTCACTACGTGCACGTCGTGGAGAGGGCACTGCCGATATTCAATACCTGAGAACTTGTCATTCTCAGGTTTGAATTGAATATCGGTTGACTGACTGTGAGGGTGTCTCCTGCGTCCCATCACAGCACACATCATCTGATGTCTCCAGATCCCTGAAGTCGGAAACTTATTTAACTTGCTTTACAAGTGTCCAATTTGAATTACACAATTTGAGAAAACTCCATTTTAACATTCTAGATCTTTTCCCTTTAAATATTTCCTTCCAACTGCCCAGAAGGTAGTTTCATGATTTAGGCGGTAAAATATACAACCAATAAAATTGAAGCATTATGAACTGGCCATTGTAATTGTCCAATCAAAATAATGTTACACTTCAATACACATATCAATATATTGGTCACTGTTAAAGGTATACTTCCATAATACAGTTAAAGGTATACTTCCTTCCATAAGGTTAAAGGTACACTTTCTACAATATAGTTAAAGGTACACTTCCTAAACTATAGTTAAAGGTACTTATCGTAATGAACTTAACTATTTAAAAGAATATAAAACAATCACATCTTTAGTGAGAACTGACTACCACATATATGTATATCTAAATGTGCTACATATAATTTAGTATATATGTATATCTAAATGTGCATATGTATATCTAAATGTACTACATATAATTTAGTATATATGTATATCTAAATGTGCTATATATAATTTAGTATATATGTATATCTAAATGTGCTACATATAATGTAGTGTTAGTATATATGTTTATCCAAATGTGCTACATATAATTTTGTATATATGTATATCTAAATGTGCTACATATAATTTAGTATATATGTATATCTAAATGTGCTACATATAATTTAGTTTTTATGTCCTATAAATTTAATGTATAATTGATATAAATCAAAGAAACGGTTCAACAGTTTTAAAGTGTTATTACTCAGTTGCTGTTTGATTCAAGAAGGCTATATTACCGCTAGTATATCATCAAACGGCTAAATTTGAAAAAAGAATTCAAACTGTTGAAATAAATGAAAGCTTATAATGGTCCATTACCTATACATATAATACTGTTTGTATGCTTGTTTGTAATTGTATTAAATCGTAGTGTATGTTTGCATGGTATAAATGTTTTGTTCTTTCATGTTCTTTAAAAAAAAAAATCACAGATTAATCCTTTCTTATTTGCTAATTGATGAATATTCATTCATTACTACCACATTCTATAGATCAATGAAATGTCATATTTAATGGGAGAGGTTTTGTCCACCTTTCCACATTTTTGGGAGGGATTTTGTCTACCTGTGCAAACTCTTGGGAGGGATTTTGTCAGCCTATGTAAAATCAGGTGAGTTGTTTTGTCCACCTATGTAAAAACAGTGGAGGGGGTTTTGTCCGAGAGGGGTTTTGTCCGTCTCCCGTACAGATCCCTTATACTTAAGCCGTTTTGTAAGCGTGACATTTTATTTGTTGTGATTTCATGTTCACAAGCTCATGATGAATTTTAGACATGTGTCATCGCCGTTACTGAACTTTGAATGTTTTGCTGTTTTTGTTGTTTTTTACAATAGCGAGCTTTATACATATCTATAACCCGTCTGTTGCAAATGAACGCTAACATGATTAATGCGCCAAAACTTGCGTGTAGCATACCAAATATATAATCGAATACCTTAACACCTGTTAAAAGGTAAGGTATAATTGTTAACCAAGTAACGCCTGTCAGTGTTGATAATTTAATGTAGACTAACGCATATTGTCGATTTTGGACTGAAGCTGAATTAACAGATGGCACATTCCTAATCTTGCATACGATACACACTAATAATGCGACATTGCAAACGACAACCACTAATGCCGGAAATGAAATGGTGTATGCTACAAAATTATTGTTTGAGATCCAACAGATTCCGTGAACCGATCCATATCCAATAGTGTGTCCATTAGTAGTGATAAGGGACCAAACAATGTTGACCGCCATTAACATTACAGAGCAGGTAATGGTCACCAAGCAATACAAACCGGTCGTTTTTAGATTCATTGCAGTAAAATTGTGAATGTGCAAACTATTGAAGACACGAAACATGTGGAAAGAGCATACGCCCATCCACAAAATAGTCATCAACCATAGAAAATGTAAAAAGGCGCCAATGGCAATGCACAAAGACTTTATATTCGTTTGTTGGACACCGACAAGAAATAAAAGTTGACCAAAAAGGTAAAACAGTGATAGACACATATTGTTTACACCAGGTTGTGTCCTTAATGTGCTGAACATAATGTATGTGACCAGAGTGAAAATCAGGCACCCAACTGAAATTATGGTACAGGCAAATGTGACATAACCCATTACAACTGAACTCAACATTGATGGTCCCAACTCATGTTCACCAGTAGCAGCATTCATTAGTTCTATGTAGTCGTCAACGCAAACCTGTATAGTGTCAGTTCCGTTATCCTTAAAGGAAAACTGATTGTTTTTCAATGACAAAGATTGGTCGGGAAAATATAGGCCGTCCTCTGTTGGACCACGGTTCAATCCCGTTATGTTGATTTCTATATAAGAACATTTACTAAACAATGACGTTACCTGGATCGGTTTCATTGCATTCATTTTAGTACATACATTTGTTGCAGTATACTCCGAAATTGAGAGAAAAAGATTATGGGATGTATCAAATAATGTATGCAATTTATTTTTAGTGAGCGTTTTGTTTTCGTAATCCTTGTCATCAATGGTTACACTAAATATAACATCTTTATTTTTTTGTCTAACAGTAAATGTTATTCCATTCAAGGACAATACAGTGTCCATTATTATTTTGTTATACACAAACAAAATATGTAGAAGAAAATAATCAGCAAAGATTCCGGTTGTTTTATGATGCACATCCCATGTGGCATTATCT
The DNA here is from genome assembly GCA_037043455.1 of Cyrtodaria siliqua. NCBI lineage: Eukaryota > Metazoa > Mollusca > Bivalvia > Adapedonta > Hiatellidae > Cyrtodaria > Cyrtodaria siliqua. The sequence continues at coordinate 12,085 of JAWPHD010001870.1, forward strand.
GGCAAAGACAGAAACGAGGCAATGGATATCGTCAAATTACTCTGAATGTTTACTGCTACTATTGCTGAACTTTTTAAGATCAGATAGGCAGCGAAACATATGGTGCTGTTCCTGGGCTTGCAGCTCCCATTTGCAAAGACAAAGTCGTGGTGGCAGAAGACTCTTCGACATGTATCCTGCAAAGTTATACATATATTAAACATACATTGTGGTAAAAATGGGCATAATTGCATCTGCAAAATAAACTACATTGGAAGATAGATGTAATTGAAACCACGTGCATGCACCTTCTACAATCAATTAATTAGTGTTTAAGATCCAAACAACACATTATCTTCGGTTATAGAGAGAGAGAGTGAGAGAGAGAGAGAGAGACAGACAGACAGACAGACAGAGAGAGAGATAGAGCTATGATTCTCTAACTTGCTCGGAGGAGAGAAAATATGCAAGCAACAAACACAAAGAAGAGATAAAAGTAGCAGACTCGGTTTTATTGAGTATGTTCATAAGATGCAACACCTCTCACGCCTCCTAGCCCCGGCTTAAGCGATATTCTACTTTACAGCAACACAGAATGCGCTTCAGATGATCCCAAAGGACCAATAAATAATACTACTACTGATTTGTAGTCGGAGCGACTTTTTACGGCCGCCACACCGCTAGTGTGAATGTCAATAAATACTGAAAAGACGATCCCTTGGAAGTGACGGGAAAATAATATAAATATCAGAATTTATTTTATGCTTAGAAATGAATAGTGGATTTTAGCAATGAAATAAAAGCGCTAGTTCATATGTGTGAAATACAGTTTTATTTTTTCACTACTGGAACTACTTTTTTTCAATATCAAAAACTATTTGTTTTCTTATTTGTTTAGAAAATAACTTTTTAATATATATCATTCGACTGTAAATGGTGTAACTAAAAAACATGAGCTATAGTTTTTAAAACTGGTCAAATATTTCAGAATTGTTGTCATTTACAGTGAAATATGTCAGTTGGTCATTTTTTTTTCAAAAACTACTTTTTCAGAAAGTTGCTTTTCAAGTTATATCATTTGATTGGAAATAACTTAACTAAGAAAATGAGTCGTAGATTATTGAAATCAGTTAAGTAGTTTAGAAGTTATGGTGACTTAAAAACATAAATTTTATCATACTAAGCTAATGACGAATTCAATTTTTAAAATAAAAATCTGCATACTGCAGTACACTTTGATTATAAAGTATAAAAGAAAAAGAAAATGTTGTTTTGTCGTCAATAACAGATTTTATTTCATCTCAACCCGATCAAATTTTACGTACAATATATTTGTTTGTTTGAATGGTGTTTTACCTCATTTTAGCACAATTTAGGCCATATATGACGGTCGATTTTGTTTTGTGGTAGAGGCCGGCCACCCCATTTTTCCTGAGTAGAAATAGTACTGTATACCTCCCGCCATTCGTAAGAAGCGACACTTTCTCACTTACAATTTTATGTGGGATTCTACATACAATATATAGCGTCTATTCCCGAGTCTTATAGGTGTAAATTCCCGAGTCATATATGGCGTAAATTCCCGAGTTGCGTTTCTATTTCCCTTTGGTATACATAAGTATCACAGTGTTCAGTAATGTATCGAACGGGCACATACGGTAAAGAATAAGATAATAAGTTATTCTAAGTTACGATCTCCGAGCCCTAAAGTATAGATAAATGATATCAAAATTAACGACCATCGCTAAAATATATTTTAAAGCTCTGTAATTGAAATTGCAACTTTACCAGAAGTAAGACACACTTTTCTTTGCATACCGGACAAGGATATCCGCCATTTTACCGGGGATAGATATTTTCATCTCACCCTAGGGTCGAGATCAAATTCACGCGCGCTAACATCCAATATGCAGGAAAACATGCAAAACGTTAATAGCTGGCGCGCCGGTCAACGCGCAACATTTCTCTGATATGCAAGACAAAGAATCTATCATGGGTGTTCGGTTCAGATAGGGAATTCCAACCCTCGGTTTAAGTGTTTTAATCGAAACCTCGGCCTCCGTTCCAATAAAAACACGTATACCTCGGGTTGGAATTCCCTATCTTCACTGGATACCCATGAAAGATTCCTATATTCTTATTAAGCCAACACCAAAAAGTTCTTGTTTAAAGGGACACACGGCAGTCTGAAGTTGTTATCAAGCATTACAGGTAGCACCTCAGTATCATATTCACTTTTAAATTTCTAGTTTTCAATTTTGCTTTGTTATTCTGCCATATATTTTAATATTTTATTGATGAATTGTAATAAGCTGTTAGAGGTATGCAAACACAATTTGTTTTATACTATTCTTTTAGTCTAATTTGTAATGTGTAAGATTGAACAAATGCAAGTTATGTTGTAAAGCTAACGGGATGCCGCAAGTTTAAAAAAAATCAAGGTTGCCGTGTCCCTTTAAAGCCATCTAAACTGCGTAAAACAATAGTAGTAACACATATAATAACACATGGTAAATAAATATTAGAACTAAATGCAATACATACCATAAAACTGTCATGAACAAAGTTGTCTGGACAACTCTTCGCATGTAACCTCTTGACAACATAATCGGTAAACTGAAAGTCGAGAAGCAGTGAAAATGAAGTAAATGGTTTTTCTTCGTTGGGCTTATTTCTTAATTTACATTTTGCTTTTATGTCGTTAGTGTTGCAAATATAACAGAATATATTGCGATATATTTTAGAATAAACTGCCTGGTACGCTAAACACGCGTTTTCAATGTCCTTGTCGTAGCTAATCCATTTTCCTGTTACATTACACGTATCAATGAGGCATAAACAATGTTTAGGTTTTGGATATCCAGTTGGCGACTTGAATAAGATGTTGCAATCGCTCGTTGCTAGTACCAATGATACAACGTTCTCTACGGTGACACCGCTAAGTGTCGAATGCTGACATTTGACTTCCGCTTGCCACGGAATAATCGAATCCTCATTTAGAAAATTACATTTTGCGCAATATACGTTACGGAACGTCTCGTTGTTGTGAATATTCACAACCGGTACAAAACTGTCAATACTCATGGATACAAAATCACACTTTTCTACCACACTTTTGTCCGGGAAATTAACATGACATTTTGCTACGACATTGTAACAAGGATTATTGAATTTAGTTGTAAACTGATGTTTTACCTGCGCGATGATACATTTAAATATACCACCAACTGGATATGAATCTTTAATGTTGGAGTTTTCTATCTCGTCGGGACAACAATCCCCACGCCTGTGACAACCTACATCACAAAAGCAAGAAGTGCAGCAAGGTGGATCAAAAATCGGTTTTGCTGTACTTTTGCTAACACTGTAAGTAACATTAGGCAATACTACGTCAGTTCCGGTATTATTTACGTCACTCCCACTTGGCAGGAGTAACTCTTCTGTGATTCCATGCTCCGCGTTAACTCGAGATGACGCTGTGCTGGTGAGATGAATATGAGATTCAGTTGTAACAGTCACTCTTTTTTCAGCTTCATACATAGACGTTTGCTCGACTGGTTTAGGATAACATAAGTCAATCCAACACCGTGCCCATTTTCTGTTCTTAATATAGTTTTCAACAAACTGAGATTCGCTATACCCTAAAGTGCTCAATGAAACAATGCAAACGAGCGTTCTGAGAAATGCCAACATTTTGAAAATGTAACAAATTATGAACTGATTGAATCTGTCTCTTTATATAGCATTACAAACTAATTGGCATTACAGTTCAGTTCATGAAGTTAAGTCATCCTGTATTGTTCGTGTATTATGCAGTAATATGTAGGTTCCATTAAACAGTGCCGTTTGCTATATTTTAACTTTTATGTCAGGAGTCATAATTTATATTTTCATTAATTAAGATTTAAAACGAATGTATATACATATTTTGATTTATTTCAGCTGTGTGTGTTTTGTTTTATAAGGATACATCCCTCCACAATGATCCGTAAGGACCTTTACGCAATCTCTACGCACTAATCAGTAAGAACCTCTATGCAATCACCAGTAATGTTAATTATTAATTATATTGATATTATCTCATGCCTGCCATTGTGCAGAACTGATTTGTGTCTAAATTTGGCGAGCATGTAGCATTTCTGACTGCCTGTTATGGTTACAGTATCATATTGCAAAATACAGTCTGACTGGCTGAAAACGTATATGGCTAATGCATAAATAAGCCTCGGTTTGACTGGATGAGAGACTAGGTGGAAAATTCAATTATGTTTCCTTGAATTTGTTATTTATTTCTGATTATTATTTAACATAGATTTCATCCATATGATGTTGTTCTATGATATGGAATGGTAAAAAGGGAAGTGTGTGATGTTCATAATTTTTTATTTATTTTTAAATTGTAGGGTCATGACCTTCGGACACATAAAAGTGGCATTAAAAATAGGTCGTCGCCTAAAAAGAAGTTCATTTTTACCTGTATCTTAATTGCATCTGTGCAGCGGGTAAGCAAAAAAAAGCCTCTTTCTTTTATTGACATGTCAGATGGAAAAACTTTAAACAGTAAGTCTATGGAAAATGCAATAGTGGTCTATGACCTGAAGTAATGCGTTGTCAAGGGTTAACATGTATGTCTGGCAGATATCTCTCGTTTACATGTATTAAGACAAGGCTATGTGTATTGCTTCTGACGTAGTAAGACTAATGACTAACGTGTATCTCGCCCTAAACATATATACTGAAGGAAAAAAAGAAACGCAACTCAAATATCTTGATGTGCATTTAACTAAAAACTATAATTTTATTTCAGTACACAATATTTATGTCTGATTTTAAAATTCCGGTAGTTTTGTGCCTACCTGAGCGTCAGATAAACGTTCATAAACAAGCGTTACGTCATATAACGCGGGCAGCATATACTAACAACGTAATCGGTCAGAAATGGTCCTGGCACGGTTGTTTAGGATATCCCCTTTTCTTCACGACGGTTTTACTACGGTATATGCTGGGGTGCGGAAGCGCTGACGTAGGCGTTTGACACGAAAATACACGTCATCTTGACATGGTGTTACGCCTGAACGTCCTGGTTTTGGACGGTTGTTGGTCAATACAGTCTCTCTCAGACGTTGAACTAGTCCGTTATAGTGCATTTTTGCACGCCAAGATGGACAAACACCATATGCTGCGAATTTCATTTCAACAGCTCTCTGACGCCGTCTTCGCTCTCCTCTTTACGTAAACGTGGCAAAACGAAAACCTATCTTGCCTTTTATTCATCTTTATATTTATATTATTGTTCTTTGTTTCTTTGTGTGTTTGTTGTTGACTGTCTTCTTGAATGCTACTTTTCCTGTTCGATTGTTATATCTACTTTTACTAAATTTAACAAAAACGTTGGATTCTTGATAAATTATATCAACGACAAAATTAAGACTGAAATTGATGTGTGTTCCCGAGTACATATGCCACGACTTATGCCCGTACATCAAATGCATCTGTCACGACATATGCCCGTGCATCACGTGCATCTGTTTAATTTTGTATTTTATGCTTTACTTAAGAATAATTTTCAAAATTAAATATGGTTGAGGTATCGGTGACGATTTTCGATCACTGGTAACTTAACAAAAGATTATTTGAACAAATTACTGACCCTAAAAAAGAAGCCTTTCTTTTTTTCTTTAAGTAAACATATTGAGTATACCAATATTCCACTTCAATATTACAGACATAGTATTAATATACGTGTTAATACATTCATACACATTTATAGAATATCAGTTTTATAAACTAAATAAAAGTTGCTTCGCACTATTTTTACTGTTACACATGCAACAACTGCTTGGCGGCATTACATGATGCATGAACATGCGATCCAATACACGAAGATGTTTTGTAAGGTTTGAAACACACATTTAAAGAACAAAAGGTAGTGTGTGGGGAGAAACAATGTTTTATGGTCTTTAACAATCCCTTTGCGATGATTTTCGATTATAAGTCCGCTGTTTCTTTGTTCAAATCAAGATTGTATTTTGTGTTAGTACACAAGTCGGTTCCAAAGGTTAACATATGGTTATAGCAGTGATGTAATTTTCTACCAGGAATTGCTTAAGAGGACAAACGTTTTTCAAACGTTCACTGTGCGTGTTATAGCTAAATAATGAGTAGATATTAAATAGAAAAGGGCAATAGTTACCGACACGAAGGTATACGCAATTTAATTACTAGAAAGTAGGCTTTTGTCTTCTTACTTAAATTTCGATTCGGTGGCTCCACTACTGCAGCCGATAAAGGCTCTGGGTACCCATAGGATACGTTGTCTGCTTTTTAATTTAGTATTTTGGCTGTTACTTGTGATGCGCTGCCTTCATAACCGCTGCTCCCAACTAAATTCCATTTTGTTTAATTCAATCTTCGGGGCATATAATTGTGTTAGATACTGGGACCATACGCCCCTAGACATGGGGGTGTAATAAATAAAAAAGTCGCTATGTTCACCGCCAAATGCATGCCATCGTCGAGGTAGTGAACATTCTGTACTACTGAGTTTATGAATATTGAGTCCTGCTCAACCCAAGGCTAGGAGGCGTGAGCGCTAGAAAGCATATTTCACTACCGTTCATGAACAGTCTCAATCAAACCGAGACTGCAATATTTCGTATGTATCGTGTTCGGCCGTTACGAAAGGTCCACTCTCATACTCTTTAGTAGAACTCTTCTGTGACAAGGACTATAACAACTTGACTTCTATGGTGACGTGATTTATAAACTTCGTAAGATTCTTGGTCATGATCACTTTCATACTATCTTTGTTAAACTTGTTAAAAAGTTTATCAGAATAGGTTATGACCCTATCATTTTGCAACGTACTGCATGCTTGGTGGTGGACTCTTTTACAGTTCGCCACTATGCTTTCCTCTTTAATTGTACGATGACCGGACAGGCTGTGGACCCTATGATGAAGCCTACCTAAAGCCCATTGGGACGGTGGCGTTTGATGTTTGTCCATGATCTTTCTTGTCGTGTCCTTAATGGTTTATTCTCTTACTGCTCTGGCTTCTGCCAAGTCATTGAGTACCTTCATTGTGGCTTTCTAGGCTATTGTTTTTTGTATTAAATTTACAATATTTGTGTTTTACTTATATTTGCCTATTGATGCTGCCTTGTTGGTTAGAGATTAGATCATGGCGGGGCTTTTTTTATTCACACTGTCCTGTTTTAATGGGATGACAGTAGGGTAATTGTGAGGTTTGGTGTACCCTAGAACCCGGTTTAAACCCCAGGTGGCCTACTTTGCCACTGACCGTTCCAAGGCGGTAGCCCTATTGTCAACCCCTTTGTGTTTGTGATGTCGTTTGCATTTATTATTACTTTTGCCTTCTTGTTTGTCTGTTTGCGTGTTTGTTTCTGTGTTTTGTGGTTGACTGTCCTCCTTAAATGCTACTTTCCCTGTCCGATCTTTTTATATTTCTTTGTCTTGTCCTCCTCTCAATGGTTTATTCTCTTGTTGCTCCGACTTCTGCCAAGTTATTGAGTACCTTCTTTGTGACTTTCTATGCTATTGTTTTGTTGTATTTATATATATACACGAGCATCTTTGTGTTGTACTTATATTGCCTATTAATGCTGCCTTGTTGGTTAGAGAATAGTTCATGGCGGGAATTTCTTTATTTACACTTTCCCGTTTTATTGGGTTGACAGTAGGGTAAGTGTGGGTTTTGATGCACCCTAGAACCCGGTTTAAATCCCCAGCGGCCTTTTTTGCCACTGACCATTCCACGGCGGTACCACTATTGTCAACCCTTTTGTGTTTGTGATGTCTTATTTGGCCTTTTATTCATCTTTAAATTTGTTCTTTGTTTCTGTGTGTGTTTGTGGTTGACTGGCGTCTTTGAATGCTGCTTTTCCTGTTCGATTTTTATATCTATATTTACTTTCACAATAGTGTTGTTTGTGCCGTGTGGCGACCGTAGAAAGTCTCCCCGTACATCCAATCAATATTGTTATCTTTTCATCACACAGGGATTGTATGACATTCATTGATGCAGTTTTTCCTTAAACACGTGTGTGTCATATACCGTGTTGAAGGTTTTGTGCTCATAGACATTTTGGCCCGTTTTATTAGGGTTTTCCTTATCTTTCCTCGTGATCTATAATTAGACACTGTTGTCGAATTTTGGACCTCTTTTAACCGTCCGTAATTTTACAAATAATATTTCTTATAGATCGTTGATACGATTCTATTTCGTATCTCTAATAACTATGTATTGGCCCTTATTTCGCTTTTCAAAGAATGGTATTACTTTCTAAATTATATATGTGAGTATATTAGTAAAAACACGTCATCAATACAAATTCCACAAAATAACTCTTCATTTCTTAGAACTAAATAATATATGCACACCTTTAAATTTTCATTCGGCAATCTCGTTTCATGTTCCTTCTAATAATACTACCAGGATTTTTAATAATGGCTCAAAAGTTTCAGTTACTCCTCTAGGATCACCTGTTTTGTGGAAATACCATATAAATGAGATATAGGGTCCTATAGAAACCACAGCGTCCGAATGCAATGGCATCGTAGGTCCGCACTGTACTGCAAACAAGGACTTGAAAATACAATGAAAGAGACAAAAAACAACAGAAAGGGTGGTGAAGACAGGGTTACCGACTTGGAACGGTCAGTAGGCAATAAGGCCTACTGGTTAGCTTGAATCGATTTTATATGCGCACAATCCTCGCTATTATCCTGTCTTCAGCGCCCAAATAGACAAGATAGTGTAAACAAAACTACATCTCATCAAAAGGAATTCTCTAACAATAAAGTCCACATCCAGAGAAACTAACTAAAGAAACACATATAAAAAACCATAAACATCACAGGATGTATCCAGAATCGCACTGAACAACCATAGTAGTTGCAGCTAAAGAGAAAACCAATCTAGGGTACGACCAGAAAACTCGAGGGACGAAAGCTCATGCACCCACCTCCCTTAGTTGGGGTTTCAGTAGGTACAATCATAGAGTCCCAAGAGGTTGTCGAGTCATCGCAGAAGTGAAAAGTGAAGCGTAATGACAGACTCTAGAGGGGTCAATCACTAAACATGCATTGCGCTGTAAAACCAAAGGGTTATATCCTTTTCTGACGAACTTCCTGATTAAATTTGTAAAGCGGTCAGGAAACCCGTCAGAACCCTTTAACTTATGAAGTTTATAGACCACATCTCCATACAATGAGGGTTGTGATATGCCTAGTCGCAGAAGAGTTTTAAGGTTGGTGTTGCACTTTTCCAGCAGGCACTCGTTACGGTGGTAGAATTTAGAGAAAGATCTACGTAGTTTGTGATAACGAAAACCCTGCTGAAGAAGTAAACTTGTAATAACTTGATTTCGTTCATTGAAGTCTATAATATCATTACGCGCTCTAGCAAATCGAATGAGCTGGGAAATATACACCCCGTATGAGGTAACACGAGGTACATCCTCATCCAGGTGTGGATGGTTAACGATGTTAAAATTGAAATCATCCCTCTTATCATAGATTTTAGTATGAATACAATCATTTGAAATCGAGATATGAAGATCGAAAAATGCTGCTACTGTATCCAAACTGTTGGCTTTATTGAACGTGAGCTCTGGTGGATAAATGTTAGTAACCATATGAGCAAAGAACTGATTATCAATATTGAGTATGTCATCAAGATACCGAGAAGTATTATTAAATGCATCAATAATTTCACCCTGGCTAGCAGGTGACAAACAGAACATAAAATCTCTTTCATAGCAGTAAAAAAGTCTCCTTTCAGAAATCGATTAGTTCATTCAAGACGCAGAATGTTTCCCTCTATTATTAAGTGTAATGCTGAGCTGTTAATGGTAGAATTTTTAATGTATGTCTAGTTTCAAATGTTGATTGACGTACATCTCACGTCATTTATGTTTTGACTTGAACTGCACCCACTGCGGTATACAATATCTTGGACAAACAGGTCGATCTTTAAAAGTTCGATTTCGTGAACATAATTATAATGCATCTAATCCTAAAAAGTCAACAAAAAAAATCGTCCCAACACTTTCGTCAATCAGGTCATACTTTTGGTAACGTTACTGTTCACCCTGTTGAATATATAATTTATGATAATGACGCTAAAAGCTGTAAAATAAAAGCTAGACATATAGCAGAACTTAAGTGGATGAAAAGAAATATAAAAATATCGGACAGGGAAAGTAGCATTCCAGGAGGACAGTCAACCACAAAACATAAAAACAAACACGCAAACAGACAAACAAGAAGGCAAAAGCAATAATAAATGCAAACGACATCACAAACACAAAAGGGTTGACAATAGGGCTACCGCCTTGGAACGGTCAGTGGCAAAGTAGGCCACTGGGGGTTTAAACCGGTTCTAGGGTGCACCAAACCTCACACTTACCCTACTGTCATTCCATTAAAACAGGACAGTGTAAATAAAGAAATCCCCGCCATGATCTAATATCTAACCAACAAGGCAGCATCAATAGGCAATATAAGTAAAACACAAATATGCTCGTGTAAATATAATACAAAAAACAATAGCCTAGAAAGCCACAATGAAGGTACTCAATGACTTGGCAGAAGCCAGAGCAGTAAGAGAATAAACCATTAAGGGCACGACAAGAAAGATCATGGACAAACATCAAACGCCACCGTCCCAATGGGCTTTAGGTAGGCGTCATCATAGGGTCCACAGCCTGTCCGATCATCGTACAATTAAAGAGGAACGCATAGTGGCGAACTGTAAAAGGGTACACCACCAAGCATGCAGTACGTTGCAAAATGATAGGGTCATAACCTCTTTTGATAAACTATCGTAGATCAGGGTTACGATAATACAATTTTGCAAATGTTTTACGAAGTTTATGGTTACGGTAACCCTGATTGAGTAACATTTTAGTTATACAAAGATGATAACTTTACAGACACCATATCGGCCTTAATGACAATATTTATCAACAAGGAAATATTTCAAAAGATCTTAATATTGCCATTTTTTCAATATTTTTTATTCGAAAGCGTACCTCTATGTCTCATGGTCGTAGGCGTAATGGTAACATCAAACGTAATTCGCGTGTAATTATTTCAGCCTCTGATTTACATACTGTTTTTAAACAGTCTGGAAAGCAGTCTATGCCTTCACGGCTTACCTATCCGTCCAATTTTTCACTTAAGTTGGTCCACGATGAAGCAGACAAAATATTCATTCGTACAGATCCCTTGTATAACACTGCTTCCATAAATCAAAGCTACACACAACATATTCTCCGACACCATATTGACAAGGAGTCTGATCCCGTCAGGCATTTTCTAAAAATACTATATCTTAATAAAGATATTGATTTCATTGACATGCCTAGTATTTTTCGAGATAATCATGTAGTTGATTATGTCCCTAAATATTTTGCTATGCTCCAGCAGGTTATGTCATCACTGGTAGTTTTGATATTGTTGATAATCGTATTCGACATCTGTTTTCGAAAGGTCCTATGTATAGATTACCTTCAACTATCGATTTGAATTCTAACTGTACTAACTAACACCACTTACCATGGCAACTATTCGTTAGTATCGGTGCAGTTGCTACAAGAGCACCTGATTAAGATATGTATCTGATATTAATATAGGTTGTGATGTCCTTCATACTGGATTTATAGTATGGAATTAACCTAGGATTGGGACTGTTAGTAAGTATCAACTTGTTAAGGGGTAACAGTGCCAACAATGACAACAATGACAAAGAATTATATTGCCTTAAACTGGTCATCATTGATCTCAGTATGAGTATTTTCTCCAAAATATTTTGTGAAAATGCATAGTTTACCCTTTATTTGTGGGTGAGACTTTTCAATATGCACTTTTAAAGTATCATAATTGAATGTTGTTTAATGGTTTATCAACGCATATAAGGTTATTTAGAGCCACCCCAGAGAGAGAGAGAGTGGGAAGGATACATTGGAATCTAGGAACCTGCTCTACTTCTACTAAGGAGAAGACTCCTATGTTTCTTTAAAAATGCAATACACGAGCCAGCCCGGTTTACGTTCCCGTCAGACGGATGAGGGATAGGGCAAGTGTCTTGCTCAAGAACACACTGACGAAATTCACTGGCGCTGGTGAGGCTTGAACCAGGTTACTCTAGATTTCAAGACGCTAGTGCTATCCACTGCATCAGCAGGCTGTATGGGCTGAAACAGGGTTACTGCATTAAGATACATACAACTAAAATGTTAAAACGTCATGAAGTTTATATCAATGCTGGGTTCACAACGGTCAGTCTTATCTAGCAAGTTGACATCAACTTCATGTATGCCGAGTTGCAATATGCCTGCAAGCCTTATATGTTTTAATAAATGTGACAATTAAGGCTTTGAGATAACAAACTATAGTTAAGAATACCCGGTGCATATTATCTTATTTAAATAATATTACTTGATATTATAATATAGCAAAACATATAAGATAACATAACTAAATTTGAAGTGATTTTATGAAAGGTGTACGTATAAATCTACGTAATACTTAGAACCTGTAGAACATATTTGACCCCATTGTCATCAATTTTAACCAAGCATTTTCGAAATAACTCCATGTAATAGTGTGACTGCCGGGTTACCATTTAAATAACATGGTAGGGGGACAATAATCCTAAGCTACATGCAACTTTTTAGACCTCTAGCGTTTGTAGTTTCAAAGAACAATATGATTAAAGACTTTCCTATAGAACTCTTTGTAAAACTGTGACCCCTGGGACGGGCCATATTTGTCTCGAGTGTAATGATTTAAATAAAACTGATAGAGAACCATAAGCTTATGTTACTTGCAAATATTAGACAGCCGGGTCTTTTCTGATTTTTCAGAGAATAGATTTTAAATATATATGACTCTATGTAAATATATGACCCCTGGGTCGAGGCCAAATATGATTCCAATGTCACCATTTTAACAAATGTGTTAGTGGTCCATAAGCTTATGCTACATGCATAATATTAGGCATTTAGCTTTTACGGTTTTAGAGAAGACAATTTTTTAAAAAGTGTTTCATCATAACTCAGTGTAAACCTGTTACCCAGGGATTGGGCCATATTTGACTCCAGGGTCACCATTTTAAAAGTACTTGTTAGAGGACCCTATACTTATTAAACATGCAAAATATTAGACGTGTAGCTATTGTAGTTGCAGAGAAAAATATATTTTAAAGAAACCAGGTTTGTTTTTCTGGTCGTACCCTAGATTGATTTTCTCTTTAGCTGCAACTACTATGTAGTACGATTATGGATACATCCTGAGATGTTTATTATTTTGTATGTGTTTCTTTAGTTTCTCTGGATGTGGACTTTATTGTTAGAGAATTTCTTTTGATGGGATGTAGTTTTGTTTACACTGTCTTGTCTATTTGGGCGCTGAAGACAGTATGATAGCGAGGATTGTGCGCATATAAAATCGATTCAAGCTAACCAGTAGGCCTTGTTGCCTACTGACGTTCCAAGTCGGTAACCCTGTCTTCACCACCCTTTCTGTTTTTTTGTCTCTTTCATTGTATTATCAAGTCATTGTTTGCAGTACAGTGCAGACCTACGATGCCATTGCGTTCGGACGCTGTGGTTTCTATAGGACCCTATATCTCATTTTTGTATTTAAAAGGGGAGATAACTCTAATAACAGAAATCAGCTACAATGATGGAACTGCAATCATGGATTTTTGTTTCTATACAAGGTACTTAATAACATGGTACTAGTAAGAATTTATCCCTTGATATGGTAACATAAAAGTGTATGGCTCTTAATATTTATTTTATAACGATGTTATCGAGTAGGAAAGATACAAACATCAGCACAAGTCCACAAATTATAATTATCAATAGGGGCGTTTGTAAAGAAAGCCCTGACATTATTACAAGCTAGAAAGGTTGTAGCTTCTCTAGAACATGTCTTCTGAATAACCTGAAGCAATTTATCTTTGAGTAGATTATGAGGTAGAGTAGTACATAGTTTGGAAATGTCATAAGTGCTTAGTGATGAGGCATGAAAATGCTAACACTGTAGTTTATCAAGGAATTCTCCAGAGCTTTTGATAGACCAAAACAGATTGACTCCTGAGTTTTCAAAAGCCTTACTGCAGTACTTAATAATATGTTCTTTAATCGCAGAAAGTCAGGGAAAAAAATAGTTTTGATATATTGGTCGTCGTACATGAACTTGAATTAGCAATAAAACGTGCTTTGTATGGAATTGTGTGGAGTTTGGGTATCCAGTACATTGTAGGGAGCCACGTCTGCATACTATTTACAGAGACCGTTATAGTCTCCATAAAGGTCACATGCTGGGATACAATGTCCTTTTCCAGCAAAGGTGTGGTTAGATAAGCAGAAGTGCTCGCTAGCTCTGCATTTAAAAATAAGTATAAAAGTCGAACAGATAATGCAGCTTTCACAGAAGACAGTAAACCGTAAAAAGATAAACATAAATTGCAATGTTAATAAGGAATAAAGGCATATGACGTCACAAAACATAAAATGGGTTGGCAATGGGCTACCGCCTTGGAAAGGTCAGTGGCAAAAACGGCCGCTAGCGGTTTAAAATAGGTTCTATGGTGCACCAAATCTCACACTTACCCTACCCAATAAAACGGGACAGTGTAAATAAAGAAATCCCCACCATGAACTATTCTCTAACAAGGCAGCATTAATAGGCAATATATTAAGTAAACACACAGATGCTCCTGTATATATAAATACAAAAACCCAATAGCCTACATAGCCACAAAGAAAGTACACACTGGCTTGGCAGAAGCCAGAGCAACAAGAGAATAAACTATTGAGGGCACGAAAAAAACATATAAAAAGATCGGAAAAGGAGGACAGTCAACCACAAAACACAGAAACAAACACGCAAACAGACAAACAAGAAGGCAAAAGTAATAATAAATGCAAACGAATTTGGAACGGTCAATGGCAAAGTAGGCCACTGGGGCGGTTTAAACCGGTTCTAGGGTGCACCAAACTTCACCCTTACCCTACTTCATCCCATTAAAACAGGATTGTGTAAATAAAGAAATCCCCGCCATGATCTAATCTCTAACCAACAAGGCAGCATCAATAGGCAATATAAGTAAAACACAAATATGCTCGTCTAAATATAATACAAAAAACAAATAGCCTAGAAAGCCACAATGAAGGTGCTCAGTGACTTGGCAGAAACCATGAGCAACAAGCAAATAAACCATTAAGGGCTCAACAAGAAAGATCATAGACAAACATCAAACGCCACCTTCCCAATGGGCTTTAGATAGGCGTCATCATAGGGTCCATAGCCTGTCCGGAAATCGTACAATGAAAGAGGAAAGCATAGTGGCGAACTGTAAAAGAGTCCACCACCAAGCATGCAGTACGTTGTAAAATGATAGGGTCATAACCTCTTTTGATAAACATTTTAACAAGTTTAACAAAGATAGTATGAAAATGATCATGACCAAGAATCTTACGTTTATAAATTACATCACTATAGAAGTCACGTTGTGAAATTACGAATATTATAGTCCTCAACTCGATTACAAGCTCTTGAAAAACGAATAAGTTGAGACACATACACCCCATAAGAAGTTGCTCTGGGAACATCCCCATCCAAGTGTGTTTTGTGGTTGGCTGTCCTCCTTGAATGCTACTTACCCTGTCCGATCTTTTTATATTTCTTCAACTTAACAAAGCCAATATTTCTGATATTAACGCTTCTTTTCTGGATTTACATCTCTCTATTGCAAATGGTGAAATAATTAGCAAAATCTATGACAAGAGAGACGATTTTAATTTTGATATTGTTAATTATCCCCATTTAGATGGGGATGTTCCCCGAGCAACTTCTTATGGGTTCTATGTGTATCAATTTATTAATTTTTCTGTTTTGTGGTTGGCTGTCCTCCTTGACTGCTACTTTCCCTGTCCGATCTTTTTTATATTTCTTTACAGTCGTACATCATCTATATGAACGTATTTATATTGTAAAAGTGTATCCGCACGAACTGTTTCCTGTAAATCTTAGCTGGATATTTCGGCCACGTTGACATGTCATAATATTTTCTATAGATCAACTTCATGCCAGTCTTTAAACACAAAAAAGGAGACATAGCTGACACCATGTGTTCATAACAATTTATTTGCATATTGATCCTAATTAGTATTCAGCGTGGTGTTTGTAGATCAGATTCAAGGAGGATCAGATTGTGGAGTGGAGTGGTCCAGTGGTAGAGCGCCGAACTCCTGATCGAGAGGTCTTGGGTTCGATCCTACGTCGCGGCCACGTTATTTATCCTTGAGCAAGATAATTAATCCACATTTCTTAGTACTGGTTCTACCCAGGAAGTCATCGAGAGTGATTAATCTAAGTTGCAAGAACTTGTTTTGCAATCGATGTAAATTAATATGTTTAAAACATCAGATTCAAGGGCCATAAGTTTAAAACATCAGATTCAAGGGCCTTATTGCCTATTGACCGTTCCAAGTCGGTAACCCTGTCTTCACCACCCTTTCTGTTGTTTTTTGTCTCTTTCATTGTAGTTTCAAGTCCTTGTTTGCAGTACAGTGCGGACCTACGATGCCATTGCGTTCGGACACTGTGGTTTCTATAGGACCCTATATATCATTGTGGACAGAGATTAACAGATACTACAGTAATGAGGCTGCGCTGCAGAAAAAAGTTTGCTGATTAAGCTTGTTGTGCTTACCGTAGTTTTGCTGTTTACAATCCTGTATTGTATGGGCAAATTGGATAACACGAATAAAGAGCAGAGTTTGAAGGCTCGATCATGGAATAAGGTATAAAACATTTTTCTGTCGATGAATCTAAACCAGGCCCAATTGGCTTACTATACCAGGGACCTCAGTAAGAGTATTCAGTATAAGTGCAAGCATTTTAGTTTAATTTATTATTTGGCATACTGAACTGCTGTTATAATTTACTCCTTTACAGGTTTGACTAACCAAAGAAAACGACCATTTGAAAAGGCCGAAAAAGGTTGGGCGGCACAGAAAAGGGCCTGTTAAATGCACTATTATACCTTATGTTGAATAAAAGTGATACAAAACGATTTATATTGATAATTAACACTGTATTGAACAAGAAAAAAAGAGTTTTAATTGTTATTGATAGTAATATCATTGAATATATACATTTTGTTTCACTTTTCAGCTCGACTTTTCGAAGAATAAGAGAGCTTATGTAATCACACCGGCGTCGGCGTTGGCGTCGGCGTCCCACATCAAGGTTTGCGTGTAAGCTGTGTTTACAAGTCTATATCTCTTACATTTCTTATCCTAGCACAACCAAAATTGGCCATGGGCTACCTTATAGTATTATCTTAAGGGATGCATAAGCAATTTTGGTTCCTGTAACCCATGGGCTCCCATGGAACCCAAATTATGATAGCCCATAACAAATTTTTGCGTGTAAGATGTGTTTACAAGTCTATATCTCTTACATTTCTTATCCTAGCACAACCAAATTTAGACATTAGCTTCCTTATAGCATTATCGTAAGGGCTGCTTAAATAATTGTGGTTTCTGTAACCACTGGGCTCCTATGGAACCCAAATTCCCATAGCCCTTAAAATGTGTCAGTTTTACATCAAATTTTGCGTGTAAGCTGTGTTTACAGGTCTATATCTCTTACATTTCTTGTCCTAGCTAAACTAAATTTGGAAATTGGTTTCCTGATAGTATGTTGTAAAGGATTGGGTATGTAATTTTGTCTTCTGCAAATTCTGGGCTCCCATGGAACCCAAATTGTGATGGCCCATAACATGTGCAGTAAAGGCAGATCTAGGTTTGCATGTAACCTGTTGTATATATCTCAGGCCTCCCGCCCATACTCCCTTTAGCACCATCCAATTTTTTTTTTTACATATTTCTGTGTTGCTTTTGTCCATGCTTACACATGTTTCACCCTCCCTCACCTCGCCTCCCCCACAACCCCCGCCCCCACTCAAAACTGGAATATTTGTATTTTATTTTATTTTTTTTACATATTTCTGTGTTGTTTTGGTCAATTCTTACATAGCTACTTACATATATTGTTGCCCCCTCCGCCCACCCCACCCACCACCCACCCCCAATCGAAACTTATTTTTTTTACATAGTGCTGTGTTGTTTTGGTCAATTCTTACACATAGCCTCTTACACATATATGTTGCCCCCTCCCCCATCCCCTGCCGCTCCCCACGCCCCCAACACACACTCGAAACTCGATATTTTTACATATTTCTGTGTTGTTTTTGTCAATTCTTACACACAGCCCCCCTAATCCCCCCGTCCAGTCGAAACGCACCTCCAACCCCCACTCAAAACTCGTATTTTTTATTTTTATTACATATTTCTGTGTTGTTTTGGTCAATTCTTACATAGCTTCTTACACATATAAGTTGCCCTCACCCCACCCCCACCAACCCCGCCTCACACACACACACTCGAAACTCGATTGTTTTTCCGTGTTATTTTAGTCAATTCTTACACATAGCTATGTTGCCTCCTCCACATATTTCTGAGTTGTTTTGGTCAATTCTGACATAGCTTCTTACATAACTTCTTATAGGTTGCCCCACCCCCTGCCCCGCCTTCCCACCCCACCCACCTAACCCCACTCGAAACTCAATGTTTTGTAATTTTTTTTTACATATTTCTGTGTTGTTTTGGTCAATTCTTAAACATATATAGCTATGTTGCCCCACCCCACCCCACCCCATGGAAACTCTGTTTTTTTTTTTACATATTTATGCGTTGTTTTGGTCAAATCTTACACATATAGCTATGTTGCCCTACCCACTCCACCACCACCCACTCGAAACTCAATTTTTGTATTTTTTACACATATTTAGTTGAATGTTGGACGCACAACCGCCCAGCCCCCCCCCCCCCCCCAACCGCCCTGCCCCCCCCACCACCCCCCCATTAGTTTATGGGCTCCCCTCAAATGGAGGACGGGGAGGGGAATTGTTTTCATTTTATCTTCCATTATTTGGATATTAATATTTTAATTTGAACGCAATCATTTACATATAAAACAATTTAGATTAAATTCAGGTACAAAATGAAATATCAATTAAAAAAATAAAATCAGGCCACAATAAAAATTACCAGATATCAGCTCTCTCCCCGAGTTGCCTTTCGACCACATTTTTTTTTAAATGACAGTGATTTTGGATTAAAACAGATAAAAATAATAAAATTTCACATAATTTTATATCGGCCCGACTTTTTATACAAGCCCCATCCCCAACCCCACCCCACATTGTTTTAGCCTTGTTTTCTGATGGTATATACTAGCTATATAATTTATTATTCTCAGACAGCTCTTGTTATTCAATATAAGCAGACTAAAGGCTCGGTCTCGGACAGAAGCGTGCCAAACACTTGTCGTCCACTCATTCGGAATACTTCTGTCATGCACGTTCACTTTAGCCGCCATATTTTAGAATGTAGAATGTGATTTTGCTCCATGATTTATCGCATTTTCTGGTTGAAGACATTACAAACAACATAGTTAGTTGCTGTAAAACGTAATTTCAAGTATCCTTTTCACGATTTGCGTGGGTCGTTCGTGTTTTGAGCAAGTTTTTAATTGCTTTTTTTGGTGTTTTGTTCTCAAACCAGGAAGCGTGAAATTGTGATGGAAAAAGATCGCCGACGTTCGTGCAGTCTTTTGTTGTTTTTTATACGGCTTTCACGCTTTTTATATATTTGTCGATCTTTGTTTATCATACAAAACATATGCACTTTGTGTTTGGTGTAGTTTTTTAGTGGGTTATGACTTTGATTTCAACCAAAATAAATTTTTTTTAACTTGGCCATTTTGAACGTATTTTTTTTCTCCTGCATTAGCATGTATATTTTATGGAAGGGTAAACTTGTTTTTCTCAATTAAACCGTACCTGTTGATGATTGCAAGTAATAACATACATTTTGAAATTGTGTTTATGGTAGTTTTTAAGTGGGTTATGATTTTGATTTTACCCCAAAAATTAATTTAACTTCGCCATTTTTAAAAAAATAAAAAAATCTCTTTGATCAACATTTATATTTTATGGAAGGGTAAACTTTTTTCTCGCTTACAAAGTACCTGTTGATGATTGCAAGTAATAACAGACATATTTAAATTGTGTTTAGGGTAGTTTTTAAGTGGTTTATGACTTTGATTTTAACAAAAAACTATTTTTTTAACTTGGCCATTTAGAAAAAAATGTTCTTGGATCAACATGTATATTTTATGGAAGGGTAAAGTTTTTCTTATTACTTATACAGTACCTGTTGATGATTGCAAGTAATACTATACATGCTGAAATTGTGTTTAGGGTAGTTTTTAAGTGGATTATGGTTTTGATTTTAGCAAAAAAAAAAAGAACTTAACTTTGCCATTTTGAAAAACAAAATCTCTTTTATGGATTGGTAAACTTTTTTTCTCACTTACA
Source organism: Cyrtodaria siliqua (assembly GCA_037043455.1). NCBI lineage: Eukaryota > Metazoa > Mollusca > Bivalvia > Adapedonta > Hiatellidae > Cyrtodaria > Cyrtodaria siliqua. The sequence continues at coordinate 32,550 of JAWPHD010001870.1, forward strand.
CAGTACCTGTTGATGATTGCAAGAAATAACATACATATTGAAATTGTATTTAGGGTAGTTTTTAAGCACGAACATCGGTCATCTTTTTCTATCGCAATTTCACACTTCTTGGTTAAAAGCAATTAAAATTTGTTAAAAACACGAAAAACCCACGCAAATCGTTTAAAAGGGTACTTCCAATTACGTTTTGCAGCAACTAACTTGGAAATGAGAGCATTTTACAATCATTGCATTTCGTTTTTGTCAACAATTTTAACTGATTAAAATACTAAATCTGCCGACCTTTAAACCGAGAAGAATACAAACAAACACTAATAATGTGTTGTTCGAATTATCATTACCACGTTTGCCGGTGTTATTATTTTTTTATTGATACATGTGTGTTTGTGAATTACTCAATAGATTGTTATCCCAATAGAATACATTAATCAAACGATTCTTAATTGTTCACACAATGCAGTCAAGGTTTTACCAGATGTTCTATAGAAAAGTTAAAAATATAATTTAAATTTGCTCACTTAATAAATCATGTAAATGTACTGTATTGTTATCCTAACAAACATTATCTAGACTGAAAAAAATGAACTGCTTGATAATTGCGGCAACGCTTTTATTTTGTTTCTCCTAGTTCATTTAACCTTTGAAGAACTGTAGATGGGTGTGTCGCCTCTCGCATAACGCCACGATAAGCACAGTAAATATCAATAAATTCAGCGTATAATCGATAAACCTGGATGACAAGTGTTTTCAGTTGAATACAGTGTTTGTACTGCCGTGTAATATCCCCAGTCATATAAATCCCTGATACAAGGTATAATTATACGTGCTGCTCTGCATATATTCAATGATATTACTACCAATAAACGATACAACTCTTTTTTTTCTTTTTTAATACTGTATTTATTATCAATATAAATTGTTTTGTATCACTATTATTCAATATAAGATATAATAATGCATTTAGCAGGCCCTTTTCTATGCTGCCCAACCCTTTTTGCCCTTTTCTATGAAAATGGTCCTTTTCTTTATTTAGTCATACCGCTCTTTTACCTGCCTTGTTTAATTAATTGAAAAAAAGCATGATGCATTTATAGTCTTTCAGTTATACAATATCAGTATTGTTCTGTATCACGTTTCCGTCACGATTGACGATTACAACGCGGGTTTCTACATTCATTGTCTGTTATTTCCGTATCAACATCAACTTTAAGTTTTTCTGCAATATCTTAACGTCACTAACTGAGCAACCCCATTTTAATTTTTAAGGTACAATGTATGTATATCCTCTTCCTTCTAAATCACAGAGTTAATAAGAATTACGTCTGTGTCTAGATCAACCACTATCAGTACATTTTTATTTCTAATTCTGCATTGATTATGTCAGCTGTTCAATGACATGAAAGAAATATAAAAAAGATCGGACAGGGAAAGTAGCATTCAAGGAGGACAGTCAACCACAAAACACAGAAACAAACACGCAAACAGACAAACAAGGAGGCAAAAGCAATAATAAATGCAAACGACATCAAAAACACAAAAGGGTTGAAAATAGGGCTACCGCCTAGGAACGGTCAGTGGCAAAGTAGGCCACTGGGGGTTTAAACCGGTTCTAGGGTGCACCAAACCTCACACTAACCCTACTGTCATCCCATTAAAACAGGACAGTGTAAATAAAGAAATCCCCGCCATGATCTAATCTCTAATACATTCCCGTTAGATGACCTGCAAAAAAGGGAGAATGTTGATGCCAACCCAATATAGATGACTCAACCAGGAGATCATGGTGGATGTCCAACGCAGAAGAAATATGGTCCAAAAACTGTTCTCCGGCCTGGGGTCCTTGGAAATTTTGAGCGATTACAAAATGGCTCATGGACCAGGTACTTACTTATACCGCAATCATGATTTTTTTAAAAAAAAAATAAAAAAAAATCCATCCATTTTTCTGCATATAAATTTGCATTTATTTTGTTTAATCATAAATATTAATTATAAGAACAGTTGAAGGAAGTTGTTTTGCATGTACCGGTAATAATATTACTAACTTTCGATACGATTGCACCAATAATATATTAAACAATTTTGTAGAATAACAAAGCAAATTGAAATCTCAAATTTTTATTTCATTATGTGCAAGCAGTTTTAAAGTCAAAATGAGGGCAGGATTTATAAAGCGAAGTCCTAATTTTAATGCTTGAATAAAACTCAAATCCATTTAAGGATATATCCATAACATTGACTGCACGTTATAACAACTCTTAATGCTTTTTTGAGCTCCATTATCTGCAGATAGTGATCAGTTTACAAGTCGTCTTTTGGTTGTACGGTTTCAGAAAACTTAACATTGGCTATAAATTGTTCATTTCTTCATATATATTTAAAATACTGTATACCCTTCATGACAATATCCATGTGACCGTAACAAATTATGTCGAAACTCTGGGTTCAAATGTCTTTTTTTTTCTCCCCAAAACTTAAATGGGATGTTACACTATTCTCGAACAAGTTTCATTTAAATGGGATTTAAAAAACATGGAAAAAGCTGAACAAATTATCAAAATATCTAAAAAAAATATAGGAGATTTTATGACCTTTTGAAAATTTGCAAAAAGACTCAAATGGAGGCAGCCGTCTTTGAATGATGACGTCATCGCGCCTTTTCCCAGATATGGCAAATATATAATAAATAGTGATTAAAGCAAATAAATGTATTAAATTATAAATATATTTTACTTATAAATAAGTAAAATATTTATACTACTGTATATGCTATTTTTACAATTAAATGATATCTATCAATATGCAGTAAATGGTAAAAAGGCACGATGACGCCATCAATCTAAGATGAATGCGTCCGTTAGAGAATTTTTGCAAATATTTAAAACATCTCCTGTATTTTTTAAGACATTTTGATAATTCTTTCAGCTTTTTCCATGGTTTTTAAAGCCATTTTAAATGAAGCTAGTTCCAGAATAGTGCTACAACCCCTTTAACATTGAGTATAACTTTTTCATTACCGGCTGCCGGTGCTTCATATTTCTTTATCAAACTTTCAGTATTTATACTATTATGACAATACAAGTTTCTTGACCTTACCGATATTAAAAGGTCAAGGTTTTAGCCATGGGCAAACTCCGAGTAAAAAAAATGTAAATGTTTAGGTCACATCAACTGAACATTAATATTGCTGACAGATGCTGCACTTAAAGAATATAGAGTATCTCAGTTTATATTTTCTGTCATATATACATGTATATCTTATCTAAATGTAGTGCGTAGCAATTCATTTTCGTTATTACTGACACAGTAGGAAACTGAAAACGACTGTTAAAAACTAATTCTCTGTATATATGTGAGTGGGAGGTTTTACTTTATGACATGTCAGGGCTAAAAATTAACATTTCTAGTTTACTAGACTACCGGGTAAAATCACTAGACCGGCTCACAATTTACTAGCCAAATAAAAATATTCATTCAGAAACGTAATTAGAGTTTCGAGTTCTTTTCATGAGTTTCTAACTAGGGACATAGCCTCTGGGTCATAATTCGGAAACCGTTAAGATCCCTACCCTATAACCATATATGCACTTACTGGGCATTAACAGACGGATACAACCATCCAACCAGCGTAGATCCTAGGCTTCTTCCCCAGCTTTTTGGACCTAGCTCCTGGGTCACAATTTACAAATAATTTGATATTTTTAGCTCGACTGTTGAAGGATCTTATGTGGTCTATAGGTCAAAGTTCATGGTCACAAATTGCATGTACGTGTTGATAGGCTCTTAGCATCAGGTTAATGTAAACGTCCGCATTTCTTATCATGTAAATAACTTCAATTTTTTTTATCCAATCATCATCCAACTTACACACTTTATTATAAATGGGATGATGATCGTATCTATTGAGTTCAAGATCATTAGATAAAAGTTCAAGGTCACAACGGGGTCGAAGATCAAATGTAATAACATACACTTTTAACATGTTCAGCTTATAAAATGTGCATTATGTATCCTTTGAAAGGGTTATTAAGAAATTACCTCCGTGTTATCAGAGAAAAATTGTGTCCCTTGATTTTATGAAAATTCCAATGTTTTCCTTCTTGACACATCCAGCTCATCCCTTTGTTTGTTTCTGATGTATCATTTCTTGTTCTCTGAACATTTGAATAGTTGAGCTGCGCTGTCCTCTGACAGTCCTTTTTTTCTGTTTTTATAGCCGAAATTTGGTCATATTCCCAATGCCAAACATATCTTTGTTTCCCAATTTTGAGATTATTTTTTTAAAGTGTGCCAATGATTGAGGTTCAAATCTTTTAAACACTTCTGTTGATCTTGGTGTAAAGTAAACATTATTAAAGATACAATTATGAAAGGAATGCTTTACTATAATTTTTCGGATTTTATGAAAAATAGCCCTAAGATTCCAAATGATTATGGCTTCTTTTCGAAGAAAAATGTGATACATAGGAATCACTTTGTCATCCGTCTGTCACAAAAACTTAACTTTGGCTGTATAAACTTTCTCATTTCTTGATATTGCACATCGACATGACCGTACTAAAATATGAAGGTCAAGGTCACATTGAAAGTCATTATATGGGTTAACTACTCATTTTCTTCTTCACAAAAACTTAAGGTTGGCTATAACTTTCTCATTTCTTGATATTTCTTCATCAAACTTTCGGTATATACTCATCATGAAACATCGACATGACCATACTAAAATATAAAGGTCAGGGTCACAATGAAGGTCATTATATGGGCTAAATACTTATTTTTTCCCCTTATTCAGGTCAATTTGTCAAGTTCAGGGTTAGGGTTAGGATTAAAAAAATACTGACAAAACGCTGACAGGCGACACACATGTTCCGCAGAACACCCGTCTAGTATGAAATTTTGATGGCATGGGTTATGTTCCCAAAATATAGGGGAACAAAACACTGCTTGGGCTACCGGACTAGTGCTAATTTGTTGATACAGACCCTTTGTTTATTCTATCTGTGTCCCAAAATAAACATACTAGTAATATTGTTGAGTATGACAGCTGTCAGAAGGATAATTAATACCCTGTCTGCATTATGTTTTATAAATTCATTATGGTCAGTTATTGTCAGCCTACATGTACTAATTGCACTCAGATAATTTTGTGCCCCACCACAAAAGTAGAATGGACATAAAGTGCTACCATTATCTGTCCATATGGATTTTTTTTTTTTTGTTCTGTTTAATCCATTTTTAGATCACCTGAGCCGAACGCTCAATGTGATATATTGGGATCACTCTTCGTCCGTCGTCCGTCGTCCGTCGGCGTCGTCGTCGTCGGCGTTAACTTTTCTTCAAACGACCTCTCCTCAGAAACCGCTTGGCCAATTTTGACCAAACTTCACATGGATGATCCTTAGATGAATGCCTTTTAGATTTGTTAAAATTAGGTCAGCGCGACATCCAAAATGGCCGCTATTACCATGTATAATCGAAATCTTAAAACATCTTCTTCTCAAGAAACGCTAGACAGATTTAACCTTTTAAAATGATCGCCAACGCCTAGACTATCACGGGTGTTCAATTGAAGTCCCCGGAGTCAAAAATGGCCGTGCCCCGGGGGCCCAAAGTTTGTATATTGAGATCTTGCATGTTTTCATATGTCTTTATAGGAAAAAACTTTAAAAAATCTTCTTCTCTGAAACCACAAAGCACAGAGCTCTCATGTATTACATGTAGCATCAGCTTATGGTCTTCTACTAAGTTTGTTCAAATGGTGACCCTGGGGTCTAATTTGGCGCCACCCCGATTGTCACAGTTTTACATAGAAAAAAATATATTCTTCTCTAAAACTACAAGAGCCAGATGTTTAATAGTTTGCATTCACTGTACGATTATGGTCCTTTACTAAGTTTGTTCAAATGGTGACCCTGGGGTCACATTTGGCTCCACCGCAGTGGTCACATGTTTTACATAGACTTGTATAGGGAAAAACCTTAAAAAATCTTCTCCTCTAAAACTGCAAGAGCCAGATGTTTAATATTTTGCATTTGCTATAAGCTTATGTTTCTCTACCAAGTTTGTTCAAATGGTGACCCTGGTTTCAAAGTTGTCACCGCCCCGGGGGTCACAGTTTAACAAAGACTTATATAGGAAAACATTTTAAAAAAAAATCTCTCGAACTACAAGAGCCAGAGGTTTAATATTTTGCATTTACTATACTCTTATGTTCCTTTACCACGTTAGTTCAGGATGTCACATGTTGTACATAGACTTGTACAGGGAAAAGCTTAAACAATCTTCTCTAAAACCACAAGGCACACAGCTCTCATATATTACATGTAGCCCTGTGGTCACATTTGGCCCTGCACCAGGTGTTACACTCTAGCACCTTCATAGTATTTGATATTTACCAAACTTTGTCAGTGTCTTTATATCAATGTTGTTAACACAACAGAGGCCACATTTCCCAACTTGCACAGATTGTATATGACCATAAGATTTCTAAGAAGTTCGATAATGGGCAGGTACTCAGGTGATCAGTTTAGGGCCATCTTGGCCCTCATGTTTATTGTTTTTAGTCTGGTGACCTTCCAGTTTACTTAAAATGATCAACATGTATTGGTCAATCGATTTATTACAATCTTGGTGGTCTATTTCTGCTTAATTTAGTTATATATTCATCATCATGAGTAAAACATTCTCATGTATCACTCTGTGTCTCTAGGGTGGCTCTAAACAACCTCAGATAATGAGTTGATGTCTCATGTATCACTCTGTGTCTCTAGGGTGGCTCTAAACAACCTCAGATAATGAGTTGATGTCTCATGTATCACTCTGTGTCTCTAGGGTGGCTCTAAACAACCTCAGATAATGAGTTGATGTCTCATGTATCACTCTGGGTCTCTAGGGTGGCTCTAAACAACCTCAGATAATGAGTTGATGTCTCATGTATCACTCAGTGTCTCTAGGGTGGTTCTAAACAACCTCAGATAATGAGTTGATGTCTCATGTATCACTCTGGGTCTCTAGGGTGGCTCTAAACAACCTCAGATAATGAGTTGTCTCATGTATCACTCTGGGTCTCTAGGGTGGCTCTAAACAACCTCAGATAATGAGTTGATGTCTCATGTATTACTCTGTGTCTCTAGGGTGGTTATAAACAACCTCAGATAATGAGTTGATGTCTCATGTATCACTCTGGGTCTCTAGGGTGGCTCTAAACAACCTCAGATAATGAGTTGATGTCTCATGTATCACTCTGGGTCTCTAGGGTGGCTCTAAACAACCTCAGATAATGAGTTGATGTCTCATGTATCACTCTGTGTCTCTAGGGTGGTTCCAAACAACCTCAGATAATGAGTTGATGTCTCATGTATCACTCTGGGTCTCTAGGGTGGCTCTAAACAACCTCAGATAATGAGTTGATGTCTCATGTATCACTCTGTGTCTCTAGGGTGGCTCTAAACAACCTCAGATAATGAGTTGATGTCTCATGTATCACTCTGTGTCTCTAGGGTGGTTCTAAACAACCTCAGATAATGTGTTTTATGTCTCATGTATCACTCTGTGTCTCTAGGGTGGCTCTAAACAACCTCAGATAATGAGTTGATGTCTCATGTATCACTCTGGGTCTCTAGGGTGGTTCTAAACAACCTCAGATAATGAGTTGATGTCTCATGTATCACTCTGTGTCTCTAGGGTGGCTCTAAACAACCTCAGATAATGAGTTGATGTCTCATGTATCACTCTGGGTCTCTAGGGTGGCTCTAAACAACCTCAGATTGTGAGTTGATGTCTCATGTATCACTCTGGGTCTCTAGGGTGGCTCTAAACAACCTCAGATTGTGAGTTGATGTCTCATGTATCACTCTGGGTCTCTAGGGTGGCTCTAAACAACCTCAGATTGTGAATTGATGTCTCATGTATCACTCTGTGTCTCTAGGGTGGTTCTAAACAACCTCAGATAATGAGTTGATGTCTCATGTATCACTCTGTGTCTCTAGGGTGGCTCTAAACAACCTCAGATAATGAGTTAATGAGACGTTAACTTGAACAATTCAGTTTAGTTGGTCCGATATTCATTAACAATAGTCATTAACCAAAAGGCTCCTTTGTATCTTCTTGCACGCCGGATAAGGTTTATCTGCATTTTACATGGGTGATGGAAAGCCTGGTCTTACACTGTCATTGGGGAAGATATGTAACGCGCATCCGTCATGGTGTAAAAAAACACATGGAAAACATTTGTAATTGGCGATGTCAACACACAAAATGTTGAGAAAAATAATCAATTATGGGTATGCGGTAAATTCCGGTTCAGATGTAAATTCCAACCCTCGGTATAATTGTTACTGTATAACTGCCTTGGTTCCGATAAAAAACAATTATATCTCGTGTTGGTATTCCCTATCTAAACCGGATATCCATGAAAGATTCTTATATTAGTTAATCCTAGGGTTATGTAAATCCTTACACTCTTTTTGGAAGTGACTCTAACTTAACTGGATAATATTCAAATGAGCTGTTAACGACGTTGCGTTGTAAACCTTCGACTCTCACCGCTGCGAGTTCGAATCCCACTGGGAGCTCGACTTGTAAGTGCGGAAGTGTCGATTCTTACGGATGACGGGAGATGTAGAGTACTGGTTCTACCAAGGAAAAGAGGGTGGTTTGCCTCCACCACAAAATATTGATGTCATATATAACCTTACATGCGTTGAAAATTATTTAAAACACCATACAAACAAAAGAAACAAATTGAGGACAATAACATTATCCTGGACACTATAAAGAGGTTGAATATCCCTAATATTCTGTAGATAAAAGCAATGCACTTCATTTGACATGAATGGAATTCATTGGAGTACATTGTAAAATAGGTAGACTCTTCTCCACTTGTGACCTACAAACCATTGTGACAGTGCAGAATGTTGGGTCTAGACAGCATATTCACCAAACCGTGTTAGGTGGTGATGCTCTAATACCCCGGGGACATAAGATGACTGCTACATTAGCAACCTGTCCACTTAACGTTCAGTTCAATATAACCAGGTGACAGTGATATGGTTAATTTAGAAAATGATATCACGTCTGAGCCTTTTCTAGTGCAGTTGAGAAAATATTGGAACTTTCTGTGCCTTTGTGCTGTACAATTCATTGTATTTAACAATTAAAATAAAGTGCTTTTTTTTATTTAAATAATTAAAAACTATCAATACCTTTGCATTTTTTCACTCCGTCTTAAACATTGGATATTTTGGCCTGTTTAATATTGAAAACATATCTATAGAAGAGTTTTTCTTACAAATTCCTGTATATACATGTATATCTTTTAAAGAATGACCAATTGACAAAACAAAATCATCAGAGTAAAGATTCCCCATATCTGTAATGTGGCTTCTTCAGCTACATGTATATTGCTGTGATTATAATGTCACCTGACTATCGTATATACATGTATTCATAATATTCTTCGATTTTATTCTTAGAAGCGTTTGTATAATTTACTTAATGTACATGTATACTATAGCCTCATGCAGTTGGTGAGTATCGGTATATTTCATAATAAGGTATACAAATAAAAGTAAGTATAAAAGTCGAACTGCGAATGTAGCTTTCACAGAAGACAGTCAAGCAAAAACAGAAATTAATACAAACAGCAATACAATGTTAATAAGTCGTAAGGCATGTGAGTGTACCACAAACCTCACCCTTACCCTATTGTCATCCCTATAAAATGGGACAGTGTAAAGAAAGAAATCTCCGCCATGCTATATTTTCTTACGAACTAGCAGCATTAATAGGTAATATATAACACATAGATGATCATGTATATATGAATATTTAAAAAAAAGCCTAGAAAGCCACAATGCCGGTACTCAACATGTGTAATTGCAAGTACAACACTAAGTCTTAATGTTCTTTTGGGGTCAAATGCTTTTGAGTAGTTCATCTGCTTTCTATTTATGTATTTGTTATAAATATCATCTGTTTTAAGTTCCTAACGATTGTAACATTTCCTATTCTCCAAGTTTCTTCCTAAAACAAAGATAATTATATATAACCATGCCAACTGTTCGAATTTAACTTAATTTCTTTCTTGCAGTTTTTTGCAAGGGGCAATATTTTCTACGCGCAAAATGAAAAATGAACTTGCATAATTTTATTTTACCAAAACATTGCAGTGACCACCAGCGGCCGATTCACTAGAGTTACCTTCCTCAGCATTTATTACAAGCTTAGCAATTACCAGAATGTTTACACTGCTTTGCACCGTTAAAGGTCAAACACATCTTGTTGGGATGTGTAGACTTTGATCCCATGCGTCAAAGGTACTACAATGTTAATACTATGAAAGAGTTATTTGATACTATAGATTTTAGTTCTGTTTAGATTTCCTAAAAGAAATCAGGCTATATAAATCATTATAATGTGTTCTTATATATATTTACTCGTTTATATACCCGTTGACAGGCATTTGTTGATTTACATATATAGTTTATATTACTACCCTATCATCCCTTATTTTTTAATAGTTTTATCTGTATATACTTACATTCATTTTTAATTACTACTAGATTTCTTCATCTTTCGTCCATTTTTGCGCAACATATGACCTATTTATGTTTCGACGAAACAACATTCATTCATTCATTACCTTCCTCAGCACATGGTGCTGGCTGATTGTCCAAGACAGTCAGCAATTCATCGCTAGTCTTATTTTTTTCATTTGTTGACTTGGAAAAATTCAGAAATTCGCTTCATTGTCGATTCACCTATTCGCAAAACGTTTGCATTTTGACTAGAAGAGCGATTACGTTAACGTCTAAAATGCGGGCCGGGCCGTACGGTACCGTACATTGTACGGAATGACTTATTTATTACTTCAACTAGATTTGATACAATGTGTTTTTATTTTAAAAATGAAAGTGTCTAACTAACAGTTCTTCTGTTAATCTTATACAACCGAGTTACAGAACGGTTACGGTACGGCTCGCGTTATATCCATAACGTCACGAAGTACCTGCTACAGATATTTATTTCGCAAGTCATTTTGACCGGTTATCTAACTTAGTCAGGAAAGCGTAGTTTTATCGAAATACACTGACAACCATTCTATTTATTTATATAGCGCTTCGATTTATTTATAGAATTCGGGGAAAGCCAATTTGTTTCACGAAAATTAACAAAATGAATTGATCACTGGTATGTTTCGTATTGCGCCCGCTCGGCCTAGACAAGTGTAGTCAGTGCGCCATGTGTGTTTTAATTGACGCAAATTAAACACTGTACATCTCCTGATATTTTCCACTCGCCAAAATGTGCGAGTACATGAAAATGTAACTCGCATTCTGCAAAACTAACTCGCAATTTGCGAGTATGCAAGCTTAAATTCGAACCCTGTATAGTCTCTGCATCCCAATCTCTTTCCTAAGTTACTTCTGACTAGACATAGATTTTGATTGTATAATTTATATGCCAGTATATATTCTGATAATAACACCCACATTTACCCCCCTCCCATCCCATATAAGGGCAACACATATTAACCTACCCCTCTTCCCCTCTGCTAGATCCTCTTTCACCTCTTGAATACCTTAAGTTGAACAGATATATTGTCTATCAAAGCTGACAGACTGAAGGGTGAACAGTTTGAGAGTAGGCACCAGGTATTGCTTTTTCCTCATTGTAAAATGTTTGACAACGTGGATAGCACATATATGTTTTATGTACATGCTGCCACAAAATGTAGTAGTAGTAGATCTTTATTTCCTCCAAGCATAGGAGAGTATACATATATATTTTGGTCGAAGCAGTCAAAATATATACAAATCAACATATAAATGGCATACATACAATACATGTGACTTAAATATATCTGTACTTTAGATATTCAAAATTCAGAATATTTACAAATCACATATGATACATACAACAAAGATGAATTTAAGTTATAAATTGCAAATGAAAAATAAAATAAAAATGACAATAATAATAATAATAGTAATAACACAATATGGTGTGTCCCTTGTCGAAACGAAAACAAAAGATTACAAAATGTGTTATGACCTGGGTTCAAGCCTCACCATTGCCACTGAGATGCTTGTCAGTGTGTTATTGGGCAAGACTTTCCCTAAGCCTCTCGATCCTGTTGAATGGGGAATGGGGACTGGCAATGTGTATCTGAGTGTATCCTCCGAGCATGTTAAAAAATCGTAGAATCTATTTGTTATTATTTAAGATTTCCAGATGAATGTGTCCTTTCTCTCTCTCTCTTTCTCTCTCTCTCTCTCTGGGATGGTTCTAAATAAGATTTTATGTGTTGAGCTGTTAAACTACAGTCAGTTTCAATTCATAAATTCACATTTCTCTTCAGCAATCTGCCATCTGGAACATGTATTCACATTTTTTGTACAATCTGCCATCTGAGACAGAATATACTCACAGTTGTATATGTTGATATTTACACAATGATCTTTCATGCATCATGCCACACTTCTTTCTGTTATACCAGTTTGATAAATTAATATAACATTAGTATCTTCAAGGCGTTTTTGCTGGCAGTCATGCAGTACATTACAAATGCAAGGAGAAGAAATGATTAAGTATTTTGACAACCTGTTGCAGATTTGCACCTTCAATCATCTAGGTAGATTAACTTTAACATCTTAACATCAGCAACCTTTTGTCGTGAATTTGAAAAATGGTGTCTCTGCTGATGATGTTCTTAATGCAACTTCTCAAGAAATTATGCATGTAACTGGAACAATAGCTCTGAATATTAATGAAATGTTAAAATATTCATTTAAGGATGTCATCATATTCCTCATGCACAGCATTTATCGTTTCATCATAAATATGTTACCTTGTAAGCTCGACTATTTGAAGAATAAGAGAGCTTATGTAATCACCCCGGCGTCGGCACCCACATCAAGGTTTGCGTGTTTACAAGTCCATGTCTCTTACATTTCTTAACCTAGCACAACAAGATTTGGCCATGGGCTTCCTTGTAGCATTATTTTAAGGGCTGCATAAGCAATTTTGGTTCCTGTATCCCATGGGCTCCCATGGAATCTATATTTCACATTTCACATCAAATGTTGCGTGTAGGCTGTGTTTACAAGTCTATATCTCTTACATTTCTTATCCCAAATTCGGATAGCCCATAAAATCTGTCCCATTTCACATCAAATTTTGCGTGTAAGCTGTGTTTACAAATCTATACATGTATCTCTTGCATATCTTGTCCTAGCTCAACTAAATTTGGGAATTGGTTTCCTTATAGTATGTTGTAAAGATCTGCGTAAGTAATTTTGTCTTTTGCAAATACTGGGCTCCCATGCAACCCAAATTGTGATGGCCCATAAAATGTGCAATAAAGGCAGATCTAGGTTTGCGTGTAAGCTGTTGTATATATCTATAATTTTGGTTGGGATTTCTTGTAGCATTTATATGCGTCTTATTCATACTTCATCCATATTTGGACATGTCATCCCATTTTTTTATATTTGATTTTACATAATATTATGTCTGTGTTGTTAGTTTTATCAAATCTAAACCTATATCGATGATGCGCCTCCGCCCTGCCCCCCCCCCCCCCCCCCACCATTTGTTTATGGGCTCCCCCTCACATGGAGGACAGGAGAGAGGGATAGTTTACATTTTATCTTCCATGTTTTGGATATTAAAATTTTAATTTTAACGCAATCATTTACATATAAAACAATTCAGATACACAGATGAAATATCAATAAAATAACTGAAATGAGGCCACAATACAAATTGCTAGTTATCCCCTCCATCCGGGAGTTGCCTTTCGACGACAAATGTTTTTTTAAAATGACAGCTATTTTGGATTAAAACTGATAAAAATAAATTTCACCTGCCCAAATTTTCTATAATTTGTATGAGATTCTAACAATAATGTTATATCGGCCGGAGTTTCTATACCCACCCCGCCACCCAACCCCACATTGTTTTAGCCCTGTTTCCTGATGGTATATACTGGGTATATAATTTATTATTCTCTGAAAAATCGAATTATCGAGCTGCGACAGCTCTTGTTTTAAAACTAATCTAAATTTTTATCATTCATCGTATTTATTTTTGTATACTCACCTGAAGACATCATATGTCTCCTCTAAGCATTTATATCATTGCATCATATGTTGTCTGTTAGAGTTGTCATCTGGCAGAACATTTATAGGCTGAGCACTTACCTACATGTGGTTTGCATTGCGGGCACATAAACCTGTCGCTCTTAATTTTGCTCACTTCAAAATGAGTTTGTTACCTCACTGTCTGAGATTGTTACCTCTGTCTGAGTTTGTTACCTCTCTGTCTGAGTTTGTTACCTCTCTGTCTGAGATTGTTACCTCTGTCTGAGTTTGTTACCTCTCTGTCTGAGATTGTTACCTCTCTGTCTGAGTTTGTTACCTCTCTGTCTGAGATTGTTACCTCTCTGTCTGAGATTGTTACCTCTCTGTCTGAGATTGTTACCTCTCTGTCTGAGATTGTTACCTCTCTGTCTGAGATTGTTACCTCTCTGTCTGAGATTGTTACCTCTGTCTGAGTTTGTTACCTCTCTGTCTGAGATTGTTACCTCTCTGTCTGAGATTGTTACCTCTCTGTCTGAGATTGTTACCTCTCTGTCTGAGTTTGTTACCTCTCTGTCTGAGATTGTTACCTCTCTGTCTGAGTTTGTTACCTCTCTGTCTGAGATTGTTACCTCTCTGTCTGAGATTGTTACCTCTCTGTCTGAGATTGTTACCTCTCTGTCTGAGAGTGTTACCTCTGTCTGAGTTTGTTACCTCTCTGTCTGAGTTTGTTACCTCTCTGTCTGAGATTGTTACCTGGTGTAAGTAGGTAGGCCTTCAGAAAAAAACGAAACTCTGACAATCTTCCATTCTTAAAGTTGGTGTAAAACTCGAATGTAAATGTTTCAGGACGTTCCCCAGGATTTTTTTTATGGGATAGTGGCATTTAGCGCGCGAGGGGTTGGGGAGGGGTTATGCAGGAGGGGGATCCTCTATCGATTTTTTTCCATATATTTTGAAGTAAAATACGGGTTTTGGCATACACCTGACACGTATAAAACATGTTTTAAATATATCTACCAGTCTGCCATAGATAGTACATGTATGTCCATTTTTTTAATGATTTTATTTTTGAAAAAGATGATACACTCAGCCTTATACATTGTTTCATTTACTGTTCTAGATTTTTTTTGTCTTGTAAACATTCCATTATATATGTAGCGAAGTTAAGCAGGAGTCATTATGTTATTTTTAAGTGACTTACATTTAAAACAAACAACAACTTGAAAACGCTAAGTGTCGTGTGTTTTTGTTAAGCATCCGAAATAAGGACTTAGTATATATCCGGATTTACATCAACATTTTTACAGCATATATCAGGATTTACATCAACTTTTTACGCAGACACTGTCTTATAATATCTTAACGTCTAAGTCGTGTTTATTGCATGAAGTCGTTAGCGGTTTCGAAAAACATTGGTAACGAAAGGTTATAGGTTTATTTAAATGTTATAAGTTGCTGTCTTTATTCATAATTAATCGTTTTAGTTGAAACACGCAAGCAAATTCAAAACCGGAAGTAACCTAAATTATAATCTGCAACCCCGAGATTTATAATTGTATGTGATTATCGAATAATTTTGCGTTTGTGAGATTATTTTTTCATCATTATCTATTTAAAATCGCAATCAAATGGATCGAGGCACGATAATTCAACTCTACAATAAAATATAACTTATAAGTAAATTATTTTCACGTTTGATGACGTAACAATTTTACAGGTCATGTACGCATGGTTGAATTCTTGAATTGAACCCTTCTCAAGGAGGTAATTAACACCTCTGCCCCTTTAATCCTTATGAAAACACTCCAATCAGGAGCTAAGGACGTATGTTTGTCAGGAGTTTATACCTCAAGGCGTTATTTGGTCAGATATGTCATTAATTAACACTGGGAAATGAATGTTTTGATCGCGGCACGGTTTTACAGGGACGCGGTCAGATTAAGGGATCGCGGCATGTCGGTTTCAAAAGTTAAGGGATGGCGGGGCCGCTACGCCATAAATGGCTGGGGAAGTTTAAGTGGGGAAAGGCCACCTGGATCTTCACCGCGTGCACGTCGCAGCGTGGGCACTGTCAGCAATCATGTAGGGTGACCTACTGGGTCTCCCTTGCCAGCACATCCTACAAAGAAATACGAGTTAAGATTGCGGATCTGTTTTTACTTGTATTATAAGTCACTGGCTTATATGATGCAGTACTAATGGAATGATTGCTGATTGACCGAGAGTGAAGATGTCTCCTTCGTCCCGCCAACGTGTACACCGCCAGGAACAACTGCAAGCTACCGGGGAAGCCAGGCGGTGTACACGGAGCGAAGGGGTCAACAACCTACGTGCCTGAAGAGTATAGAACTATACTACGATAGTTGCTATAGCCACCGGGGACGCAGGTTGCAGTTGGCGGGTGTGGCCCTAAAGGGGATCGCCCAGTAGGGTAGCAGCACCACCTAGACGTCGTTCCAGATCCCTCACTTCACCGCCAAAGCGACAACCACAGACCAAGAGCGACAACCACCAACATACCATCAACAGAGACGACGACACAGCAACACAGCAGCACCAGATCAACCTACATACACGTCTAGAAAAGACCAGACTCTATTGTGCCCATCGTGTCAGGGTTACCTCGACGTGTTAGTTGGTGGACTGTCTATAAACCTTCGAACTACACACACACACAGTGGGGGAAAGGTTACATGGGTTTAAGGTCAGGATTATTTATATGTCCTCCATCTTAATGAAAGGCAGGCTAATTCTAAAGTCGCTCTGTTATAATAGTTTCGCTTTCACCTTTCCATATATCAACAAAATAATTGCTGAAACACCAGATAAATTTTGAATGAGAAGATCGTTCCTTTCTTTCTTACTTCAACTGAAGATTTCATTTTAATAATGAAGCTAATTTAGAATTGGTCCGTTTGACTAAGAAATAAGACAGGAATGTTCCTTTCATTCATCTTTTGTGTTGAGGAAATTATTTTGTTTTTGTTATATGGAGGTGTGAAATTGAAAGTGAAACTGTACCTTAACTATACATTACATACCTTCATTTGTTTTCCTTTTCTCTATTTAAACAAACATATCGCAGATGAACTTTGTAAATATAATTGAAATTACAAACTCTTAAAATATAATTCAAAATTGTTACTCATAAATAACCCATGACAAACAAATGCAGCCAAGTGGTCTGAAATAGTCAAACTGATCGACAAACACATCTTTCTCCTTACTACTTCCGCATGGAACTTAATTATGATTTGATTCGACACAACGAAACCACCTTCATCTTTATCTCCCTCTGGGGTCACCTTACATTATTTTTATTTTCTAAAAGCCATGGATGCATTTTAAAATTTCTAAATTGTTAATTTGTGTCCGGTTTTATTAGAATCTTGACAAGAGAGGAAACCCAGTTAGTCAAATACCGAGGAGTGATTGCGAAACTAGCGTAACTATATAGAAATAATGAACAAGATTCAGTAGTATGGCATGGAGCCCTCAATAGGATACATGTATAAAGCTGTTAGTACAAGAACTAAACGGGTCACGTGCATTACGTGGTCCCACCTTAATTCCATTAAGCGATGGAAAAGCAGGATTTTATAACGATATTTCGACAATAAAACACTTTTAAAAACATTTTTTAATAAAAAATGGGATAAACTTTTAAAATTACCTATTAAATGTTTTAATTTTATGCAAACCTTTTAAGCCGAAATTAAGGTTTTATGTCATACCCCAGCCTTCTTGGAGAAGGGGTTGGATGGGGTATGAAAGTTAATACTCAGACCACATAATGGTCACAGTTTGACTTAGTGATACTCAGCTATGCATCTTGATATTGGTCATTGGACACGATGGAAAGTGCATATAGTATTATAAAATATTAAATGTGCATTATTATTATTATAAATACAGAATAAGTCTAAAAGACAAATGAGATCGAGATCTCAGAGAACAGATGTAGAGTAGTCAAATGAGATCCTCGTCATTTTGAATGTTTATCAAGCATTAAAATTACCATTTCGATTTATTAATCCTGGCTTTAAACATGCTTGTTTATTATACAGTTAAATGAAATTTTGAGATTTCATTTTGTCTTCATGATATTCCACCATAAGTTTAAATATATTATTGGTGCAATATAATCAACAGTTAATACTATACAAATATATTTACTTTGAATACTGTTCTTGTAATTAATATTAATGACTGAAAAAAAAAGTTATGTAGAAAAACTAACAGGACGCCATGAGTTTTTAAAAAATCATGATCGCGACGTGTCCCTTTAAAATGAAACAGATGATGGTAATGCAGCCATATTTGAAAATTGAGGAAAGCAATAACTAACCCCGTTTTACATTGTCTTGTCACTGACAATCAACAATCTTTGTAAAACGTTAAAATATTACAATGTCAAAAAAGCAGTACTGATCACGTATTTAGTAAAATAGTTATTGTTTGTGGCGCTCATTTCAGCCAAAGTTTCTCTGCAGTAGCTTAAGCAATTTACGAATTGCATACATCAATTATATATCATTAGAACTAGCATTTTTAGTGGTAAATAAAAATACCTTAGTTTTGAAAATCGGTTGAAAAATAAATGTTTTACAGCACAAATGATTTTTTGTTGGGTCTTTTCCCATATAAATGTTTTTGTTGGTGTGCCAGTAGAAAATTAAGAAATTTCAAATAACTTCAGTTAGCCTTCATATTTTGCTATGAAACTTTCAGGATGTCTTAATTTATTAATTTTCAACATTTTAAAACCATTTTTGGATAAAAAATCTCAAAAAAAAATGTTTTAAAATTGTTCATGCAGCAGAATTTTGCATTGAAAATGCCCCACTAAAAACAGCTTTCGCGCGTGAAATTTTTATTTCTTATCCGATTTTGAAAAGTAAGGTAATTTTATTTACCACTAAAAATGTATGTTACACTGATATACAACTGACTTAGGTACAAGATGAATTTTGTCTAAAAAGTCCAAAAAGCCTTTGGCTGAAACAAGTGCCCCAAACAATAGTATATGTTTTGGTTGGAAAGATAAAATAGAGAAAAGTGCGCTTAAGTAAACAAGCGAAGCCAAAAGCATCATAAATTTAAATTGTGCACATGCATAGTTGATACCACATTTCCATGGTAACAGTGGAAACAATAATATGCCAAAGATTGAAAATGATTTTTTTAAGTAGTAAACATGCCAGACTTAAAGCAGAAGAAAGGCAATATTTCATATTAATTAGAATTTTAGGCATTGTATTTTACAATTTTCTGTTAATTATCTTCAGAGCTAAATGTTTTTGAGAATTAATTGATATGAGCGAGTGAGATCAGGTAATGCACGCTGTATTGACTGTTAATTATTGTTTTTTTATTTTTCATTGTTTTATAACGAATTTCATAATGCGTTATCTGAACCGTATTCAAACATAACTGCACAACATTTCAGAATACCTATTTTCAAGTTTTGTTGCACGTGCATTATTTTTGAAAAAATCGATTTGTTTACTACAGAGTGTTTGTTCATATTAGTAATATAGGTGCATTTTTGAAGAGGGCGAATGCCTCCCACTGACAGTCGAGTCAGATGTCGCTAGCAAGGCTACAAGGAGAGTAGATGTTAGTTAATTGACAGGGTGTATATTAGAGCACTGATTGGTTGCCATGGTGACCCTCGTATCCACCCACATACCTAGTTACCACCAACGTGATGACAGTGACTGACGCCTATCGGGCTCCCGTCGACGCCATGCCTCAGAGTGTCCAAACACATCATCCCATTCTTATGCTTGAACTGAAAAACAATGAGGTAATTAATTAAGATTGCCCTAACCACAATGTTGTGCCAATTAGAAGGGGAGTGTGGGATGGTTATTGTTGACCGTAGGTCAAGTTTAGTAGTCATATCCCTGCTTTTATTATTTCAGTATTTAATATATAACAATCAGTAAAGTTAGACAGTGTCTGAGAAACTGAGCAAAATACAAATATAACACTTTCCAACTATTGGTAGGAATATGTAGAGGTAGTCCATATGTAAGTACATGTAGAGTTAAAAGGTCATAAACAAAGTCCAACATGACGGCCTGGTGATGTACCAACTAATAAATTGTAACGGATCATCAGTTACTTACGCATTTGATTATGATGATCGATTATGGTCTATAATTATGGTCTATAATCGATCATCGGTAAAATGTTTGTTTGTCTTTATGGTGTTTTACGTCATTTTCAACACATTTAAGGTTATATAAGACGGTCGATTTTTTTGTGGTAGAGGCAGACCACCCACTTTTCCTTGGTAGAACCAGTTCTTCACACCTCCCGCGGTCCAAATGTAGAAAGTTACTTTAATTAATGTTAAAAATAGAAATTAACACGATATACTGGTGACAACAGTTAAAAAAATGAGCATAAACTCCTTAAGAAAATAAAATAAAAATGACGTAAGAAGTTTAATACCTGTAACACAGATTAAAATGCACATGTTACCCTTCATATTGACTAAAGTCGGCCATCCATTTGTACATGATCCGTGGTCTGTGTCCGTATCAGCATCAGTTAAAAATCAGTCATATAGACAAAATGTTGGGAAGCATCCATTGATAAGTTCCGTGTCTGTGATCACGATGAATCGCACAATGTGCAATTTTTGACGGGTATGGACAGTACGGATGCGATACGGAGACGAACCACGTACAAATGGATGCCCGGCTTAACCGATTATAACTGATGATTGATCGGTTACATCTAACTGATTGTAACCAATGATCGATTGTAACTGTCAACCGATAGCCCATCCCTATGCAGGTCAATGTCAATAATGATGACCTATTTACTAATTTCTTATGTAACTGAGAGGTAATATAGACCTCTCCCCATGCCTTGTTAGGCGGTAACACTGGTAATTTATCGTAAACTTCGAAGGCTACGTTATCCATAAACCATTAAACACTTTTACAGTTATGATCTTTTTCAAATTGTTTCGATATATCCCCCACCGGGTACCCAGTAACACTTTCTCGTGTAAAAATATTCCTTGAACTCATCATCTAGCCATACCTCCACCACTCTCATATAGTTTTGAAAGAAGAAGCAGTAAACATGAGTCTCATATAATTCTGAAAAAAGAAACAGCAAATATGACACTTGTCACGTGATCGTGACGAAAGACTTCGATACACGAGACCGCCGTGGTTAAGTCTATCTGACGGACAAGGTTAAGCGAGTGTATTGCCCAAAAAAAACACCGAAGAAACTCAGTGGAACGATATGACTTGAACCCAGGTCCTTCACATTTCATCATGCTATCAAACGAACCATGCCTGCCGTGCAATATATTTGGTTTGCACGGAGGTAAATACAGAACCATACATGGACGCCTTAAATGCCACATCCCCTAACGGTGATTCATACCAACTCTTGATAACAGAAGTTATTGAAAATAACACCTGAATATAACGCAGCAGTGGCATGTTGATGTTATCATACTATGCTTCTTGGTAATTTTGTCTACATTTAAAAGGGAAATCTAGGTTTTATAACTAGGCTATTTAAAATAAATGTACTTACTAATGTCATAACTAGGCTATTTAAAATAAATGTACTTACTAATGACATAATTGGTATTTTGACATCTATTTTTCTAAAGCCATAAGGCATATGATTTCTGTATACATGGCCCACCCTGGAACACGGCACCCACTCTATAGTGCCCCGACACTGCCATATCTGTAAACAAAATATCAAAGAGCTAATATGAACATGAAATATACGGTTTCTGTAAACATGGCCCACTTTGATGCACAGCACCCACTCTATACTACCCTAAACTACTATATATGTAAACAAAATATCAAAGAGCTGATATGAAAATGAAATATATGGTTTCAGTAAACATGGCCCACCCTTAAGCCAGCACCCACCATATACTGCCCCACACTGCCATATCTGTAAACAAAATATTCGAGCTGATATGAACATGAAATAAACGGTTTCAGTAAAGTAGGCCCACTCTGTACGACAGCACCTACTATATACTGCCTCCAGACTGCCAAATCTGCCATATTTGTCAGTGTATAACGCGCATGCGCAGATACCGCGCACCCCCGACTTTGGGATCAAGATCCTGGAGGAAACAGTGGATCGTCATGTTGAAGCCTTGGCCGAAGAGCAATTGTAAAATGAAATCTGATTGGCTAAAAATGAGCTGCATGTTAGACTGTGTTTGTGTTATTATACTCAGTTTCAATAAAACATTACCATATACCCCGTGTTTCTTATGTTCTCAACACCGACTCAAATTCCTCATCATCGACGCAAACAATCAATGAAAATTAAACAAACTATAACCATTACATTCAAATTAACAATAGAATGAAATTAACAATTTTGTATTCAAGTTATACCAATTAGCTTTTATAGTACCATTGAATAAACATTCAGAAAACCAGTCTTCAATTTAATCGGGAAATCTCCCTAGCCTCGTTTTTTGTACACATTTTCAATTCACAATGCACAACGATATTAGATACTATATCTGAAGCTGTAGACAGGTGTTAATGATCAATTTGAATTAGAATGATGTTTTTACATCATCTTTGTGCATGTTTTTGTGGTATAGGCAGAAATTGTCACTTTACACTGCACAACGATATTAAATACTATATCTGATGCTGTAGACAGGTGTTAATGATTCCTTTGAGAAATCAAATTGAATGACGGTTTTACATAATTTTTAGCACATGTTTTTGTGGCATAGACAGACCGCCTCCCCCTCCCCCACCCCTCCCCATCCCTCCCCACCCCACCCCACACACACCCATCTTCTTTTGGGCAGAACCAGTACTGTATGCCTCCCACCATCCGTTAGAATTGACACTTTCTCACTTGATGAGTCGAGCTCACAGTGGGATTCGAACCTGCAGTGGTGAGAGGTGAAAACATTTTAGACACAGCATTTTTAAATTAACTATGAGTTGGTAACTCTTAATTTGATGCTCCTGTCTTGGGGTTTAGCCTGGCTGGTTAAATCCATTTATATTGTGTCTATATAGTTTAAATTCTCAAAACATGTGAGTTATATATGTATCTCATTGTCAATAGGTTTAGAAACGGTATACACATGTTGTCAAGTTTGATTGTTGTTGGCGGTATAGCTACTTTAATGTTTTAATCAATAACGTAACTAATGAATGAATGGTGTTTTACGACACGTCGACACATAAATAGGTCATATTGTGTTCCATCCATATAGTTTTTATGTTGTAGTGGATCCGTGACATAATCTAACACTTGTAAATCATTGGTCATTGTTAATGTCATTCGTGCAACAGATTTTATTGATAAAAAACTATTTTTATAACATTTTATCATGGAAGACTTGAATGAACGGCATCTACAACATATACCTTCGAGTAACTATTACTAAAATCACAAAATAAATATTCCCGACACTTTCATTACAGTGAGAACTTCGTCTCTGACTCCCAAATGTGATTCTAAACTTCATGACAGGGACCTGGGAGTTGTTTGTAACACATCATCATGGTGACAATAACCTTTGTATAAATATAGGCACTTGATTTCTGACTGGTGTGACCTTGACCTTTACGACTTTGAAGTTGACACATATCTTTGTAAAGTATCATCAATCCCTCATCCGGTTCAAGCTAGAGTAGGGACACGGAACACAAGATGGATGAAGGAATGAACGGACAAAACCTTGACTAAATGATATACTAAAATTTGCCAATGAGCATTAGAAAACATAAAACAAATTGCACTCACTTTAAAAGATAGTTCGAAGTTTTCTCCACCACATATTTTCAATCCTTCATCATATGTTCCCATTTCAAAGAAGTATTTCTGTCCATGACAAAAAGGCCACCGGCGTGTTTGGGAGACCTAGCGGGGCAAAAAAGAAATCATTAAATAACAGCAAATTGTTTCAAAGACAATCACAACTGGCATACAGAAAAGCACTGGCTCTACAATGTTATGTTTGGATACCTTTGGTTTATATGGTGTGCTTTTGTTATGTTTGGATACCTTTGGTTTATATGGTGTGTTTCATCCATCCTTATTATATGGTCGCAGTAAATTGCATAAATAATAGCAAAATATTGCCAATTTAAGGATTTGTTACACCTTTCTAATACATGCAAGCATTTTTAGATAATTAAAGGGACAAATGGCAATCTTGATTTATTTTTTACATAACTTTATATTTACAAATACTCATTTTCAGGTTCAATGGAAATTGTTTTGCATTGAATAATTGTTGTTTATATTGAACTAATACCATTATGGCAGCATGGTTACTGCAATTCCCTTTGTATTTGCACAGATGTAAATCATTTAAATGAAAATAACACCTGTCAGAATAAATTATGTACTCTAACTACCAGTTATCGCAAGTGAGAGTATCAACCAACTCGACGATACCATACTCTATCTATTACCTAGGGCAGAACAAATGGAGAAAAAATGAAATGACGATTGTATTGCCAGTTATTTAATTATAATTTTATGCAAGCAGGTTTAAATGGCAATGGCTCACTACCGATATCAAAAGTATTCTCCCTTCCGGAAGCGATGTTCAGTTATCTCCCTTAGCTACTGGGTAGTTCCGGTTTAGCAATTGACAAGTTGACAACACGCGCATTATCTATTACACGTTTATTTATCGCTTTAGTCACTGAATAAATATCGCCAAGCCAAATAAAGTGGATGACCTACGACTAGTTAAAGTAAGTATGTTTTGTTTTTTGCGTTCGAAGTTAGAGTAAGTTCGAAAAAAAAGAAGAAAGAATGTGACAGTGGTGGGATCCGCATATTGACAATGTTTGACTAATATTTTCGGTTATTTCGTCATTTCATCGAAATATTTCCCAAATGCAGCTGCCAAAGATGTATGTAGCTGCCAAAGATGTATGTTTACACAATTAAACGGAAGAAACTATGTTCATCAACAAGTTTGTGACAAACAGTATGCCTTTACCCCACCCACCCACCGATATATCAGAGTGAATGAAAACTGAGACACCAGTATGCTGGTCATGCTATTTATTATAAAACAGGCAACAATATGCAAATAAGTATGTATTTGCTCTTTGCTCTTCTTGACAAAAAAATATATCCAAATTATAAAAGTATTTTTCTTCTAATTCCGGCTAAAGAGTCATATTATGGAGACTGATGAAATGGTAATCGTGAATGTAGCTACTAGTATTAACCCTATATGCCAATATTTTGTGAGAATAACATAACATACACCTTTAATGAAATTGGGTATGGCGATACGTATCTGCTATCAAATTATAGACTTATTTTTTGTTTAAATTTCAGAATGAGTGAGTCCGAGGATGAAAATCAGCACATCTTTGATGAAGATACTCTGAAAAATTGGAAGAAGAAAGACTTAACTCAGTGGCTTGTCGATCACAAGAAAAAGAAATCGGGAAATAAGCAGGTTCTCGTTCATAGAATAATTCGGTCATTACGTTTTGACAATTCGAGTAACTCCGACACTGAATCTGAATCTAGTGATGGTAGCGACAGTGAATCTGAAAAACTCCCCCCTCTTGATGTTCTAAAGGATGGCTGGTCCCCAGTTGGAACAAGTATTTGCCCACCTGTTAGAGAAGAAGATGTTGAGAACTACTTTCTCTATAACAAGAATCCCATAACGGGAAGATCAAACAAATGCCACCGCCAACTGAAAAAAGCAAGAAAGTTCTCCAATGAAGACTATGTGTATGACGTTAGAATACATGATATTGAAGCGGAAAACTCTTACTGCTATGTGAAGGCAAAGTGTAAGCCCAGTATGAAGGACACTGTTATAGTTGGTGATGGAAATGTATCGAAGTATTACACATTACATGTTGTATTAGTGAAAAAAACGGGAAAGATCGACAGTGGAGTTTGTAACTGCAAGGCAGGACATTCCGGTGTATGCAGCCACATTGGAGGACTTCTACTGACTCTGGTGAAAATAAAGAGTGCTTGTACATCAAGGAGCTGTGAATGGCTACAACCACAAACTTTGAAGAAGTTGAGCCCAAAAAGGTTGGCAGACATCAAGTTTGTTAATCCGGCACAGGAAAAAGAGCAGCCCCTAAAACCCTACCCTGATGTATACCAGGCTGGACCTTGCAAGGACCCAGATTTGTTTTTACAGCAGATATTAGCTGGGTTAGGCCAAGCTTGTCCAAATTCGGTTCTCTTCCAGACCTTGAATCCAAACATTGTTGATTTGTCGGATGTCATGAAGAAGTACCAGACCGATATTATGTACTGTGACCATGTCGATCTGAACTCAAGTGTATGTCAGACTGAATTCAGGAACTTTGTATCTGAGATTGAACTTTCAGAGAATGAAATCACAGTAGTGAAAGACTCAACCAAAGGACAAAGTTCGAATATGAAATGGAAGGAAATGCGAACGTATATCTTGACAGCATCCAATTTCGGTAAGATTTGCAAGAAAAGGCCTGAAACTAAACCAGACAACATCATCAAGCAGACACGTGGCTACGAGGCCAGTTTTGACACCAAAGCAATGCGATATGGTAGAAAAAAAGAGTCCCATGCGAGACGCGAGTATACAAGAACTCATATGCGTAAATGTGGCAGTTGTGTGACTGTGGAAACGACAGGTTTAGTGATGTCGAAAGAATTTCCGTATCTCGGTGCAAGTGTGGATGGCATTGTCAATTGTAAAACCTGTGGTATCGGTGCTGTTGAAATTAAGTGCCCATACAGTGGAAGAAATCTATCACCAAAGGAGTGTGTGTCTTTGAAACAATTCTGTGGTGATTTAGATAAAAACAATAATTTGGTTCTAAAATCAAACCATAACTATATGTACCAGATTATGGGACAAATGAAAATAGTTGGTGTAGACTGGTGCGACTTTATAATTTGGACGAAGAAAGGCATAAATGTTCAACGAGTTCATTTTGATGAGAATTTCTGGCAAAATATGTTATTTCGGTTGAAATTTTTCTACAGTTCTTTCTTTGTGGCTGAATTGTTCACTAATCGCATCAAACGTGGAAAACAACTAATGTATTGACCGTTGTAGAAAAGGCCTTAGTAAAGTTTCACCAGTCAGGCACACAGATTTATCTATGGTAAACATGTGTAATATAACCTGGAACAATGTTGTGTTGATTGGTCGGCATGAAATGCATAAAGTAATTATCCATATCATATCCAGGTGTTCAGGTCATAAAATAATATGTATATGCCGATTAAAAGTATATGTTTATTCATGGGTACTTAAAATACCCGAGATTGAAATGTGTAAAATGAATTGTGAGCAACAATTCAACGTTCCAGTGTTTGGCTTCGCTGTTTAAAGCCGTTTATATTGTGTTTATAGAGTTCAGATTTTCAAACTTTAAGCTATATATATATAACTTGTCGTTAGTAGGTTTAGAAACGGTATACATATGTTGTTAAATTTGTCTGTTGATGGCAGGATAGGGACTTTATGTAGAGAAATAAAAGTGTGACTTCGTTCCTTGAAATTAAACTGGTAGTGTTATTTTCACTGCCCGAACAATATTTTTAGAAAATAAAGATAATGGAATTATAGAGGTTTTAATTTTAAAGCTTGAAACATTCTGCAAGATTGTCATATGTCCCTTTAAGATCATGCCGGTTGCAATGCATGTAAGCAATCAGTGAAATAAAACTTTTAAAGTTAAATAATGTTGTGAAACATAGTTTCTATTTTCACTGCCAGATCTGCTTTCTTCAATTTAAAATTAGTTTTGGAAAATATGTGTTGAATTTATATATATTTAACTTGGAAGTGTCGCTAAGACAGTAAAATATTGTTTTGAAAATCAGTGAATAATTTTTTAATTTTTTTTTATTAATATATATTAATAAACCCTGCTGAGTGCAATGCAATACACTTTAGATGTCAGACTCAGAATGCCGTATTTTGTGCTTGTGTAAATTATGATTAGTGAAAATAGCCTTTAGGAACTTCACCATGTAATTAATACATAAATACAACATTTGATGTTTCGGCGCGAAATCATATTTTATTTTATCTCGGAGTGATTTCACCGATGCTTGGCATTTGTGAAAATCTAAAATTTGCTCACTTCTCGATCAAATAAAATCTGTTATTCTCTCCAAAACAGCAACTGTGCTTGCTATACATGTACATTGTTTATTTGTTGCTTAGGCCATCCTTAAAAAATTGTTGGTTTGCTGTGCTCCGACCCAAAAAAGTTTTAGGTGGGTAGGTAGGTGAATATTTTTTTCTTTTCCAAAGACAGTAAAAAAAAAAAGAAATTAAAGGGAAACTATACTTAAAATAGTAAAAAAAAAGTCAAAAGAATTGCAATAACAAGTTTTGGAAAGGGCTTTTTAGTGTGTAGGTCGAGCACAGCAAACCAACACTTTTTTAGGGATGGCCTTTTTGCCCTGTTCATTACATTGTTAATAATACAATTGTCATATCAGTACTTCTGTCAACAAGAAAAATAAAACACATCTCATTCTCAGTATTTAGATTTTATTTCATTTCCTTTAAATACTTTAAATAAATATTTAGATTTTTTTTTTCTGGTGTATTTATTTGTAACCTGAGTTATCAGTTTGGCAGTTTGAATGTTCAAAGCAATGTTTAACCACACGCACACATTTACTTTGAGTCCCCAAAAGAACATGTTTATTAACACATAACTAGCATTAGCAATCCCTATAGTTAAGCAGATTTGATCTGTCATCACATATCTTACGTCTTACTTATTTCAGTAATGGTTCATACAAATTAGTAATCGCAGTACAAATGACGATGATTTGCTCGGCCAGGTGAGCTTCAGATAATGGCAAGACAGTCTGTAGAGCCCGAAAGTTCTTAATTTGTTCCATTTTCATCTCCACAACGATGCGCGAGGTTGCAATCTGCTGAGTTTTAAAAAACTGACTTTTAGTCATCTGTCTTGACCTCGATACAAATGGTGGCATATTTAGTCCTATATGTGGAGGAAGCAAATCTGCCACGGTAAACCCCTTGTCAGCCTGAATGATATCGCCAGGTTCCATTCTGGGAATAAATAAATGGCCATCCTTCTGCACTATGTGGCGGTCCGATGTATGACCTCCCCATACACGCGAAATAAATGTCACTAACCCATTTGGTGCTACTCCCACAAGAACTTTGAACGTGTTATGGTGCTTATACTCACTCCAAGTTAGGTTTTGTGCCGTTAACGAACTTGGCTTTTCACAAAAAAATTCTGTTGCGTCCACAACAATTCTAACTTGCGGCATCTCGGCGAAGCATTTTGGTAGATTGGACATTATCTGGTCTCTAGTAGGCCACGGAATCAAACTTTTCATATGGTCATACATAAAATTTATCCAAGTGTTCATTATTCTCGATACTGTCATCACTGAAACACCAAACACATCTTTTAGATGATCCTGCAGAAGACCTAATCTAAGACGAACGCACACCATATAAAATTCATCCAACGGTCGCAATCGCCTTTTTCGACCAGGCTTTCCCACACTGTCGTCATTGTAAGTTCTGTTCTCCCCGCCCAGTGAACGTTTCTGACCCTCCCAGTAGGTTAATTTATCAGCCCCATGACTTAATAATGTTTGAAATATCAACAAGAATGTTGCATAGTTGGGATACCCGGTATAAAATCTTGTCCGTTCGTCATCATTCTCGATGTCCTCAGGTTTCATGAGCGACTTTGGTAACGGTAATGTTTGTGATCCTGCATTTGTAGTCACTGGGACATTTGGGTTGGATTCTAGAGTCCCATAATCATGTTCAGTTAAAACAGAACGTGGGTCTATCACTATGCACTCCGGTAATACACTGGAATTTTCAATTTCAACAGTATGACAATTGTCTATATGATCAATAAATGTTTCTGAAAGCAAAATGTCAGGTTCATCGCCCACAACTGACACGTCTATGCAGTCTAATGCCAAACTATCAGTGTTTTCAATAGTTTCACACTGTATATTGCTGAATTTTTCTGAAAGAGGTCGTCTTACTTTTCTAGGCTCGGTATTCTTGTTCAAGTTAAAGAACTTTGGGACGGATTCACCACGAATGTACTGTTTGTTTTCAAAGTGTAATATGCACACTCTGGTATTGTCTGTCAGTGGCAAATCTGGTCTATGCAGTTTCATTGTTCGAATCCATGCCTTCTTCCGGGATATTTCAGGTTTGCTCTGACCACCAGGTATCCTGTGTAAAGTGATCTTGAAGCCATCTTCAATTATTTCGTTCTCGTACCGTTTACACAAAACACAGTAACGCTTCCCACCAGAAGCGGCCCTCTGACGTATTCTTGGAGTTTCTGGGTCAGCCATTTCACCTGAAAATTATAAAAGCCATTTATTAGTTCACAGTTAACATTTGACATTAAATAATATCTCAGTAAATTTAAAATTGAACTTTCAATTATACCTGAAGTAAACATGAACAGTCTTCACTAAGTGGGTGGGGTATTTTCATAAAAAAAATATTTTTAGTCCGACCAGAACAAATTCATTATTTACATCTCATGTATTTTTTATCATTATTTTATTTATCAATCACCAATATTCTACAAAGAATACTAATCCATGTTCGTCAAATGCGGCATTCAAAAGTAAATTGTCCTGACATGACGAGCGAGGTAGTGGGACATAAGGGACCATGGACCACATTTGGGGACAAAAGGGACCACATTATGGGACACAAGGGACCATTCAAAACTTAGTTAAAAATGTAGATTTGCATTGATAATAGTTGTGTATGGCAATGGTAAATATCATAATTTAAATATTTAAATGATAATTTAAAGGAAAAGGATAACTTAATCTCAAGAATATCATTTGATGGCCAATTATTCAATAAAGTTATAGGTTGAAATGATCATTCTTTTTCCAGAATTTAAGTTTAATTAAAAGTAATTGTTCATAATATTAGATCTTACACTATTTAAACATGATGGAGTCCTACTGTCATGTGTTTATATTCAGTAATTTTCATGTAATTATTGTATGCAGAATTCTGGAATCAATTACCAACTTAAGGAAATATCTTCCTTAATAAAAAATATATTTATACTAATAAGTTCAAATCATCAAAACTTGAAATTAAATAGAAAACAAATAATAGCTTACTAATAGTATTTAAAATCAAAGAACATGTTTACCTTGCATGTAAGTCCAGTCCTAATAATGGTATATTTTGACCAATTTGCATATGACTGTTGCTAATTGCCCGAATTCTTGACAAACAGAATACAACTTTCCAGTTTTAAGGCTGGATAAGTTTTGAAGTTGCTAGATATTTCATCAGCATTTATAGGTATGTAGGCTTGGTATGAAAAAAACAATACACCAGTTTGTAAAATTAACACCTAATTAATGTGTAGTTAATTGTCATTAGCATGATTAGTGGGAACAATTAAAGAATTCCAACATCTTTAATTGGCGACAAGTGTATTGGTATTTTTGAGTAAATACAATCACATGTTAACACCTTAATGCAGTCCCTATTGTCCCCAAATGTGGTACATTGTGTCTGGTCCCTTATGTCCCATATTCACGAGCGATCACCGCTCACAATTATCGGGAAATTTCCACCTTTACGATATTTCTTCGCATTTGACATTTCACAATATAAATGATAATGATAAAGAGTAATGAATACTACTTACATGTAGGTTTGCCAACGACGAGATACGGCTAAATAATTGGTGAAAGTGGAAGAATTTCTACACTGACTAATCTATCAGCTGTTTTTGTTTTAAACCGGAACTACCCAATGCAGCGCCACGTAGCGGACAAGGGAGATAAAACCAACAGAATGTTCAGATAACTCTGTATATCGGTAGTCCCCCATTTGTACTTGATTAACAAATGAAGTGAAAACTAAATACTTCAAGTTTGCCACGCGTTCCTTGTAAGTTATATGTGTTACAACACCCTTAAAGTTCGCAATATGAGCCAGAAATAATGTTGTTATTGTGTATTTAATTTTGTAGTAATCAATAAATTCCAAGTTCACTAATTTTCAATCACAAAATTAACAGCATCTATTATTTCTAAATTTCACTGATTAAACCCATTATTTAACTTAGAACTGTCCCCTAAGGAGCCAACTAATATACCCCAACACTATCTCTATTGGCATACGGCCCAGAAAAAGTGACACTAACACGCCCTTGTCAAAAATCTACCTAATACGTACATTTTACAAAGCTAATAATATTTTAAAAGCTAAGTCGTATTAACCTCAAACCAAGTCTTCCTTTTACCAAGAATAAGGCATGAGTTTATTCAGTGTAACCAGTTAACAGACCAAAATTTCAGTTTCACAAGCATGGGTTTTTAACTTTAGTAGGTATTTTGTGCATGTGTCAATATCAGGGAATGGTGACCTTGACCTTTAAAAAAGGCCTGAGTACTTATGAAGTTTTATAAGCCTAGATGTTATACTTCAGGAGTTATCACGCTCCATGCACATATACAGTGTATACATCCATTTTGCCATCAAGGGAGATCATTTATTTTCATAAAGGGAGATGATATAGTTTCCACCAAGTGAGGAAAAATATTATACATCAAGGGAGGTAATTACTTTTTCATCAAATGTGATAATGATGAGCCTGATCCAAAGCAACAGGGTCACCAAAAGCAATGAAGTTTCATGAGCCTGGCATTATATTTTGGCAGTTATCACGTGGAATGTGTATAGGCATATCATGGGTCATGGTGAACTTTCTTTAAATCTACTGACCCCAAAAGCAATAGGCTTCCTTTCATTGCCAAGAGCAATGCACTCATAAGGTTTCATCAACTTAGGTGTTATGCTTCAGCAGCTACTGTGTGCAGAATGTTTATATACCTATCAGTTTGTGGTGACCTTGACCTAGCACCTACTGTCATACTATTAAAAAACAAGTCATAAAACCTGGCTCTGTGATATTGTCAAATGATGCCAAATATATGCGTGAAGTTTCATTCCATTAACTGAAGTAGTTTCCGAGATACAAGCTTACATACAAAACCTGAACCACTTTTTTCTAAGTGTAAAAGGGACCATCATTTTGTTTAAAAAAAACACGAGTTATAGAACCTGGCTCTATGATGTTGTTTAATGATGCCGAATATATGTGTGAAATTTCAATTCATTAGGTAAAGTAGTGTCTAAGCTTAAAAGGGGAACTTTTTCATGGGTAGGTAGGTAAAAAGACAACCAACAATTTGTTTATGGTCGGCCTAAATACATCAAACACAATACATTACAAAGGTAGTCAAAAATGCAAGTAAAAATCATAGGTACAATACACAGTTACAATACACAGGTGCAATACACAGGTACAATACAAAGGTAAAACAAAAACGATTAATACTGGTTCATGAGCCAGTGTAAAAATTACACAAGTGGCCAACAAAAGAATAACTCTTTTTTTCTTCTCTTTACGCTATTTTTCTGTTACTTGAGCCAGGACCCAAAATGTTCGATATTGTTACCAAATTAAGGGACAAATTCTACCATCACTTTTTGAAAAGAGCAATGTATATAGATTACATTTTTCCACGATAGAAATCTGGAACAGGTAGCTTATATAAAAAAAATCAAACTTTAATAGGTTTTCATTGTAGCGCTTTCATATAAGTTTTTGCTGTTCATTTTTGAATGTCATGCTTGTGTGAATAATTATGATGTACTTTTTAAAGATGCACTGAAGTTTACAATTCATTGAGTTACATAAAGCGTAAATAAGCTCTTTTTAGCACTGAATTCAGTTAAAATCTCTATTTTGCTTCAAATTAGAAGTCAATTTACCCCACCTACTATTAACACATTTTTAAGCATTTAGTTTAGTAAATATTTTTTAAAGTATATGTGTAAACTTGTAAGAATCAGTAATTTACAAACTTTCTACATGATTTAAATAATAATATAATATGAATAAGGGATTGTTATGATATATTGATGAAATTAAGTACTAAGCAATGTTCATGGCATTGCACATATGTGTTCAGTAAGCCTGATAAGTTGAGACTCATGCCAAACTGGAAGTATAAGCCTTCCTCAAAGTAACTGCAACATAAATAGTATTAACATTTTCTGATATATACATATATTGAATAGTCCAAAGGATTCTAGATAAAGGAAATGTGCGGTTTAACGTGTTTTTTTTAACAAAATTCTTTTTTAGGTGTATGCTTTATGGCAATACTTATTATGATTACACATTTGGATTATGTATAACACATTAAATACATGAATTAAACATTGCATATTGCAACGCAAAATCTTAAAAGTTGTCTATTTTAATACTTTTTAATTACAATTTATGCATATTTCAAGGATTTTTACACCTGAATTACCTCACCCATATACAACACAATGAAGAATTCTGCATACGAAATGTAAAAATAATAGTATCTGCATTTGCACGAACCATGTTTGTGTTACTAAAAAAAGAATCGACGAAGATGAATTGATTTGAATTGGGGTTTTGCAGAGCACCAACACAAACATGTTATATGGCGCCAACAGGAATGAACATTTGACCCGGTTCACTCTTCATTAACATCTAGATACAAATTTGCAGAATGTGCCTAGAACCTTCTTACCTGCAGAACTGCAGAGTTGCTGCAAATTTTCTAGTAAACACTCCATTTTTCGCTGGAGCCTCGATCACTGCCACCACTGAAGTAGCACCTGAAACAATACAGGTTTCATGATGAAAATGACAAAATTAACATAAATTCGGGGAAATTTTACCCCTATGCCTGGATATGCAGTGGTCATATTCTTGCCCGGGAACCACACGGCGTCGACGAAAAAATATCTTTAGGGTGATACCCAGATCACTGTACTAACTACTTACCATGGCAACTATTTGTTAGTATTGGTGCAGTTGTTACAATATCACCTGCTTAGGATATGTATCTAAACATAGGTTGTGTTGTTCTCCGTACTTGATTTAGAGTATGGAATTAACCTAGGATAGTAAGCATCAACCCTATTTTTGCGCATGCAAGAGCAAGTGGAATGAATATTACCTAAAAAAGAAGGTGTATTGCCAATGAAGAGAGAGAGGTAGTGTGTGGGGTGGGGTGGGGGTGGGGGGTGGGGGTTGATGAGTGGGGTGGATATATAGGCATTTAGGAACATTTAGGAACCTGCCCTACTGACGAATAGACACATATGTTTTTTTAACATGATGGGAGGAAAATAACAAGCGATACACGGGATTGCCTGGTTTACGTCCCCATCCGACGGACGAGGGTAAAAGTGTCTTGCCCAAGAACACACCGACAAAATTCACTGGCTCCGGTGAGGCTTGAACCAGGGTCCTCTGAATTTAAAGTCCCCCGTGCTATGCACTGCATCAACAGGCTGTATGCGCTCAAGCAGGATGACTGCATTAAAATACATAAAACTAAAATGTTAATCCGTCATAAAGGTATTGAATGCTACTTTCCCTGTCCGATCTTTTTATATTTCTTTCTATAGATACAATATAAAAAGCTTTAACCAGCCGACAAAAAAAACAAAAAATGGATAATTCATTTTACACTTGTTCAATTACGGATATTACAAAAAACCATGAATAAACATATACTTTTAAGCGACACATATGCATTATTATATGAGATGAACACCTGGATAGAGTTTTGATAAACTGTTTTTGTAGAGTAATTTTGTCGTAATTTGGCGGGTTATTTTAAAATTTGTATAACAAACACCTAAAAATCAACAGTTAAACCGTAAAATGCCTTTTCTTTCTGTTTTTTTGCAATTTGTCGAAAATGCAGTGGTCTACTTTGTGATTTTAGTTCGTGGATTTATTCAATATGCGATTTGTAAACATGGTTAAGTCTTAATAATGGAATACCTTATCAAAAGCCACATTCTTTATATATTTCAGTTCGCTTAAAACGTTTGAAGAGATTTTATGTGTACAACTTCAAGCCATAAACAAGAGACCCACTCGCCTTGTCTCAAAGTTCTCTCATGTTTTAAGAAACAACAATTTCTATTTCTTTATATAAATCAGTAATCTGTGACCCTCTTGTCACCATTTGAACAAACTAGGTAGCACCATTTGAACAAACTAGGGAGACGATCATAAGCTTATGGTACATGCGAACTATTATTATTAAGTATCAGAGAAGCTGTTTGAATATGTTTTCCTATATAATTCAATGTTAGAGTGTGACCCCCGGGACAGGGCCAAATTTGATTCAGAACAATAATATTTTATGGACTTTCCTATATAACTCTTTCCTATATATATGCTCATTAAAGGTCTTCATCATGACCCCTGCATTGTTTCAGGTGCCATCTCGCTCACATCACTAAGAGCAGTGGCAGAAAAACAATAAACGTGGCTCCAGCGTAAATGGAGTGTCTACAATAGAATTTGCAGCAACTCTGCAGTTCAGAGTGAGACGGTCCTAGGCCCATTCTCCACATTTTATCTCGATGTACATGGGGGATGAGCCTGGCATGTTCATGTCTGTTAGGCGCCATATAACCTTCCATGTGTTGGTGCGCCTTAAAACCCAATTTAGTTCAATAACCCCAGAACCGGGCCATAGTTGGACACAGACAAAAGTGGTAGAGACAATAAGCTTGTACAATATGCAAAATAGTAGACCTCTGGCTCTTGCTTTTTTAAAGAAGAGATTTTAAAGATGTTTCTATACGATTCTATGTAAATATATGACCCCTGGGACGGAGCCAGATATGACCCCAGGGTCAACATTTAACAAACTTGCTAGTGGACCATAAGCTTATGCTTCATGCATAATATGGGACCCTTAGCTCTTACAGTTTTAGAGAAAATTATTTTTATGAAGATTTCCAATATAATTGTATTAAAACTGTTACCCCCGGGTCTGGGCCATATTTGACCCTGGGGTCACCATTTTATAATTACTTGGTACAGGACCCTAAATGTATAATACATGCAAAATATTAGACCTGTAGCTCTTCTAGTTTCAGAGAAAATATTTTTTTAAAGAAACAAGTGTTTTGCTTAAAAGGGGGAGATAACTCTAATAACAGGAATCAGCTACCCTGTTCACACTGCGATCATGGATTTTTTGTTTCTCTACAAGGTACTCAATAACATTGTACTAGTAAAAATGTGTCCCTTGAGATGGTAACAAAAAAATGTATGGCTCACGGTCTAGAATGGAAGAATTATCAGGCTTTTATTCGGCCTTTATTCACCAATATATATTATTGGTTTAAATATATTGTATTTCAAATTAACATGCTATAATAAATAGATTGGAAAGAAGTCGAAATGCTTCGAGTCATTTCCATGTAAAGATACAAGGAAATATGTTTCTGGAGCTTTCGCTACTACTTGAAATAAAACATTATTATATTTTAAAACCTCAGTGTGTCCCGTTAGTTTTTCACATAACTTGCCTTTGTTCAATCATAAATGCTAATTATAAGAATAGTATAAAGCGAATTATCTTTGCATATTACTAAATGGTGCTTATTTAAAAGTAAGAAGAAAAAATGAAAACTCAAAATTGTATTTAATTATACTGAAAGGACATTACGTGGTCAGAGCATTAACTTCCATACTCCATCCAACCCCTTCACCAAGAAGCAAAAACGGAGTTGGCTGGGGTATGAAATAAAACCTTAATTTCAGCTTAAAAGTTTGCATATTGTAAAATTTATACATTTAATGGGTAATTTAATCAGGTTATCACATTTTTTTAGTAAAAAATGTTTTAAACATGTTTTATTGTCAAAATATCTGTTATAAAATCCTGCTAATGTAAGCTTTCCCATCGCTTAATGGAATTAAGGCGGGAACACATAATAAAAAAGAAACGCGACAAGGGAATTTCCGCTATATATTGTATCAAATGGTACATGGCTACGTAAGATCTTTCCTTTCAGAAATAAAACAACACGTAACACAGCAAATAGTATTCCTGCAAAGCTTCATTATTGACTCTTTTTTTACAAAACATCTTGGGATTTCCTTGAAAT
Organism: Cyrtodaria siliqua; assembly: GCA_037043455.1. Taxonomy (NCBI): domain Eukaryota; kingdom Metazoa; phylum Mollusca; class Bivalvia; order Adapedonta; family Hiatellidae; genus Cyrtodaria; species Cyrtodaria siliqua. Next base: position 70,665 of record JAWPHD010001870.1, read on the forward strand.
ATATGTGGTATTAAGTGTGATGTATATACGATATATTGCGGAAATTTCCGGGTCGCGTTTCTTTTTCCTTTCAGTATAATATGCAAGCAGGTTTAAAGTCAAAATGATACTGGATTAATACATTGGGAAGTTAATATTAATACTTGATAAATACATCAAGAATGCCATGTGTCCCTTTAAAACCCCAATCCTATAACAACCGACTCCTAAAATATACATAATTTATAAAAAAATATATATAGTGGATCAAAAATTGTACATATATGATTATAAGGGTTGAATAAAAAGGCATGAAACGAAAACCACACTCCAATTAAAACCTGTAAGGTTCCGTGTTGGTTTCACGTCTGTCAAGCTCACGTTTGGGGACTACTCTCTCCTTGTACAAGAATACCCACTCAAATATCCCGCAAAAATGCCTGGTGACGCCATGGACTGTGCTATATGTGAATGAGGCCGTCTATTTGATCTATAGTTGGTACCACCATTATTGTCCTGTGAAAGTCATAGCAACAAACAAAGTGGGAAAATTTTAGTGAAACTGTGACACAGCCTACTGAAAAGTGTAGCACAGTCCATTATGTAGACTGGTTCCCAACTTTAACTCTTTACAAGGATAGATAACAGGTGACATTATTGGAGAAACAGTTCTCACGCTGCTATATTTAGTTATTATGTAGACGGAGTTCAGTTCTAGTGTTGAATAAAAATTAAACAGATTATGTGTAAAAACATATGTAAAACCGGCCTTGTAATGGTAAAACAAGAGGGGAACCAGCCTAAAACATAACTGTGTACAGACTCACAAAATAGACTGTGAAACAGATTGCAACAATGTGAAAATCCAGACTGTACCAGCCTACAAAGTAGGGTAAATAACAGCGGCACAGTCTGGCATATCCTTGTACCTGTAGGGCTCACTGTTATTGGGTCGTCTCCGAAGCTCCTTCTGCGGCACCTGACTCTCCTTGTACAAAAATCCTCACTCAAATATTCCCCGGTGGTGGGCAGTAGCCGCCCCATACACGGAAGCATATGCAAAATTATCCCAATTTAACGGCAGTTTAGACAATTATACTATGTGGACTTGCTATGAAGTTTGTGAAGCACTCATCTTCCTTTTAGATAATATTTTCGTTAGGTATGGAACCACCAAATTGTTGGTATCCCTATGGGTACGAACTGTGCACCACTTGTCGCAGATTTGTTTTTATTTTGCTTTGAAGGAGATTTCATGTTGAGTCTTTCACCAGATACCCAGGCAGATGTTATTGAAGCCTTTAATGACACCTCTCGGTATCTGGATGACATATTGAACATTGACAACCCTTTCTTTCCAACTATGGTTAATACTATTTATCCTAAAGAACTTCAGCTTGACAAAGCTAATATATCTGATAATAACGCTTCCTTTCTTGATTTAGATCTCTCGACTGAAAATGGTGAAATAATTAGCAAAATATATGACAAGAGAGATGATTTTAATTTGGACATTGTTAATTATCCCCACTTGGATGGGGATGTTCCCCGAGCAACTTCTTATGGGGTGTATGTGTCTCAACTTATTCGTTTTTCAAGAGCTTGTACTCGAGTTGATGACTTTAATATTCGTAATCTTTGTATAACTAAAACGCTACTCAATCAGGGTTAACGTTACCATAAACATCGTAAAACCTTTGCAAAATTTTATTATCGTAATCCTGATCTTCTTTCCAAATATAAAAATAATTTAAGGACTCTTCTGCGACAAGGACTATCACAACCGGACGTCTATGGTGATGTGATTTATAAACTTCGTAAAATTCTTGATCATGATCACTTTCACAATATCTTTGTTAAAATTGTTAAAATGTTTATCGAAAGAGGTTATGACCCTATTATTTTGCAACGTACTGCATACTTGGTGGTGGACCCTTTTACAGTTCGCCACTATGCTTTCCTCTTTAATTGTACGATGACCGGACAGGCTGTGGACTCTATGATGACGCCTACCTAAAGCCCATTGGGACGGTGGCGTTTGATGTTTGTCTATGATCTTTCGTGTCGTGCCCTTAAAGGGAATGTAGCGACACAGCCAAACAAGCTCTGTTATTGAGAGTTCTGAAAAACTTGGAAAAAAAGGTGAAAGAATTATCAAAATCGGATAATAAAAAAAAAAGATATGACCATTTAAAGGTTGTTCTAAAACGAATATGGGAGCCGCCATTTTTAGAACTATGACGTCACAGACCCATGTTACCATATATGGAATATTGATAAATATCATTTAAAACGAAGAAAATCACTGCAAACGAATGATTTTTTTACTGGCCATATAAAGCATTATTGCCATTAAATATTACATATTTTTCATATAGTTGCTGTCATTTTCTCCTATAAATCAGTAAATTTTCATATTTATAAATATTCTATATATGGTCATTTAGAACCGTGATGTCATAGCTCTCAAAATGGCCGCTTCCATTTTCGTTTCAACAGAAACTTCAAATGATCATATCTACTTCGTTTGTCATCCGATTTTGATAATTTTTTCACCCTTATTCAAGTATTTCAGAACTCTCAATACATTCGCTTTAATGGTTTGTTCTCTTGTTGCTCTGGCTTCTGCCAAGTCATTGAGTACCTTCATTGTGGCTTTCTAGGCTATTGTTTTTTTGTATTATATTTACACGAGCATATTTGTGTTTTACTTATATTGCCTATTGATGCTGCCTTGTTGGTTAGAGATTAGATTATGGCGGGGATTTCTTTATTTTACACTGTCCTGTTTCAATGGGATGACAGTAGGATAAGTGTGAGGTTTGGTGCACCCTAGAATCCGGTTTAAACCCCCAGTGGCCTACATTGCCACTGACCGTATCAAGGCGGGAGCCCTATTGTCAACCCTTTTGTATTTGTGATGTCGTTTGCATTTAATATTACTTTTGCCTTCTTGTTTGTCTGTTTGCGTGTTTGTTTCTGTGTTTTGTGGTTGACTGTCCTCCTTGAATGCTCCTATCAAGTTTCATCAAAATCTGAAATTTAGGCAGAGTTGAGCGGAAATGATTTACATTTGAAAACCTTCAAAGTCCTGCAACTCTGCCAAAAATCATTCAATCGGAACGTCCAGACGAAACGGACTACTAGACATCATATTGATTCTTCCTACCAAGTTTCATCAAAATCAAAAAAGTAGGCAGAGTTGAGTGGAAATGATTTACATTTGAAAACCTTCAAAGTCCTGCAACTCTGCCAAAAATCATTCAATCGGAACGTCCAGACGAAACGGACTACTAGATATCATACCGATACTTCCTATGAAGTTTATGAAAATAGGATGAAAAACTTAGGAGTTGAGCAGACAAGCTTTAGATTTGAAAAAAACTTTGAAGTCCCGTAACTCCGCCAAAAATCACTCAACTGGAACGTCCTGATAATATTTACTACTATACATCATATTGATACTTCCAATATACATGTAGCTTCATGAAAACCGGATGAGAAATAAAGGAGGAATTGAGCGGAAGAGTCGAAAAACTTCAAATTTCCGTAACTCTGCCAAATATCATTCAACCGGAACGTCCTGACAATATGCGCTACTAGACATTATACTGATGCTTTCTGTGAAGTTTCATGAAAATCGGATGAACAATGTAAGAGTTAAGCGGACAAGAAAGCGGGACAGACAGACATACATACATATGGAAGGACATGATGGTCAACAATGATATTTCTGCCAAAGTACTCTTCATACCGAGTTTGATCCACAAAAGTGAACATATAACTCAACAAACTAACAGTGTAAGTGTTCGACCACGGAGCACGTTAATCATTTCTACTTATGCCATTGTCTGTAAGACATACTCTGATAAATAACTTATAATTATGTTCATCCTCATTTAAACATAATACAATAGTTCTATAGTACTCTATTAGATTGTTTCTACAATTTTTAAAAAATTCCTGTCAGGTCTGTCTCTAATAGCCGGCAGCTGGCTATATTCGCCGTCTGTTTTGAATTTCGAGTCAGCTGTAACTATTTTTATTTTTTCATTAGCACCAAAAACAGGAGATTGCATGTAATGAGACCCTATCCAAGAATGCCCGCGGACCCCCTAACTACCTCTCTCACTTTGCTTGATCACTAATCTGCCGTCTGTCAACTCAAAGTAGTCACCTGTTTCAAAAATTAGAGACAGCCCTGCATGTTATCTTTTTTTACATCCTTTTATGTTACAAATTTGTGAAATTGTACTAATCTTGTTACTGTGTTTAAATTATAGTTGAAACATTTGTTTTTATGTGATGCAAAACTTTATAGTTTAAGTCAATAAACTTCCTGATAAATGCACTGCACATCAATAAACTTAAACAATAATTTTAAAAGACTCTTTCACCAAACTTGAAGTCATTTCTAAAGTTCAAAAAGCTGCAAAAGAGAACCAACAAATAAATGTAAAGAATTCAACTATTATATTGATGAAATATCTCGTGGTCTTCGTCAGCTGATCGGACTACTGGTGTGTGTCGTCACGTGACACAGGAAGTAAATAAGCACCAGCACTTACAATTCCCAAGGAATAAAATTTATAAACTAAAACTTAATTAACAAAAAATATGACAAACCACCTCTTCCTAAGCAACTGTTAACCTAATGTGTTACAGGTTACTAGAAAACTAAAACTTGAACAACAAGCATGAATAATTGCAGGGTAATCCATAGTCCCCCACCGCCCAGACAAACAGTTTCCAGAAATTTTCTATGATGGAGGTCAAAGATCAAGGTCAAGGTCACAATGACACTATTTTGGTACGCGACACACCGCTATCCCAAGATGTATTCACATACCAAGTTTGGTGTCTCTAAGTGTTATAGTATTGAAAATACGATCCGGACAAGCACTTTCTATGACAGAGGTCACAGGTCAAGGTCACAGTGACCATATTTTGGTACGCGACACACCGCTATCCCAAGTTTGGTATCTCTAAGTGTTATGTATTGAAAATACGGTCCGGACAAGCATTTTCTATGACAGAGGTCACAGGTCAAGGTCAAGGTCACAATGACCTTATTTTGGTACGCGACACACCGCTATCCCAAGATGTATTCACATACCAAGTTTGGTATCTCTAAGTGTTATAGTATTGAAAATACGGTCCGGACAAGCATTTTCTATGACAGAGGTCACAGGTCAATGTCAAGGTCACAGTGACCTTTTTTGGTACGTGACACACCGCTATCCCAAGATGTTTCCATATACCAAGTTCGGTATCTCAAAGTCTTATAGTATTGAAAATATGGCCCGGACAAGCATTTCGGAAGGACGGACGGACGGACACAGTGCAAACCTATAGTCTCCCACGGTGGTGGACTTAAAACAACATATATGAGAAGTTACTGTTGCTATAGAAACAAAATGTTTCAGACAGTGTCGTAACCATCAAGTTATTAAAATGGGGTGAAAATGACAATTTGAAAACAGTTTTTGTTTTGGTGTCTACATAAAGACAAATATTGTAGAAAAGTAATATTTTTATAGCCAAACCTAAATTAAAGGTACGAGCAAAATCGGTATCTAAACACAGGTGGTTACTTAATACAGCATTTTAATTCAAAGCAATTGGGAATTGAAACAGTGGTCACTTGAAAGAGGTGGTTTTTTTAAAAGGTTTGACTGTATCAAAGTTTTCATTGACTGTAAACTTGACAAAAACGGATGCTGATCAGTCATTTCCCCAAAACACTCCTTCATCACATAAATGGAATGGTCTAATTCAAAGAAAGAACAGTCCATTATATATATGCAGCAGGTTAAGGGTTAAATCAAAGCATTCCTACCTGTCATAGGCAATTGTTGCATAAACGCCACGAGCCAGTTTTTGTTACATTCGCAATGAGCGTCCAGGAATATGATCACGTCAGCCATAGACAACTCAGCCCCACGGGTGCGGGTATCAATCAATCCCAGGCGTTCTTTATTCCGGTATAACTTCACTACGTTGCCGTTTTTTTGTTGTACTCATTTATATATTCTGCTAATGGTTCCTTTAAGTGAGCTGCAAGTGGTAAAAGTACTTACATGGTGACACACTTTCTAAGCCAATGAAATAACTCCATTCAATTCAAAAAAATGAAAAATAGGTCCCATAAGATATCCGCCTTGCTGCTGTTTATGAGAAATTGCACTTATTTTACAATGTTCCTGACTTGTGACCCTGCGTATCAACCTGTAAGTCAGTCTATGTTTGCATTCAATTCTATTCCATTCAAATATACAAATCACATATACTTTATAATACACTTTTGCATTCAGTACGACAATAAGGGATTATTTAGGGATCATAAGGGAGATACTGTCTGAGCTGATTAGTATCATTACCTAAGGATTGAATTTGATATGTCGATCTTTCAACGGGGTATGAAAAACATTAGGAGCCGAAGGGCTCATTCTCGTTAACGTTGAACTATCCTAATGTTGTATAAACCCGTTAGCTGTTGTGAACTGTCCTAATGTTGTATATACCCGTTAGCTGTTGTGAACTGTCCTAATGTTGTATATACCCGTTAGCTGTTGTGAACTGTCCTAATGTTGTATATACCCGTTAGCTGTTGTGAACTGTCCTAATGTTGTATATACCCGTTAGCTGTTGTGAACTGTCCTAATGTTGTATATACCCGTTAGCTGTTGTGAACTGTCCTTATGTTGTATATACCCGTTAGCTGTTGTGAACTATCCTAATGAACTAACCTAATGTTGTATATACCCGTTAGCTGTTGTGAACTATCCTAATGTTGTATATACCCGTTAGCTGTTGTGAACTGTCCTAATGTTGTATATACCCGTTAGCTGTTGTGAACTGTCCTAATGTTGTATATACCCGTTAGCTGTTGTGAACTATCCTAATGTTGTATATACCCGTTAGCTGTTGTGAACTATCCTAATGTTGTATATACCCGTTAGCTGTTGTGAACTGTCCTAATGTTGTATATACCCGTTAGCTGTTGTGAACTGTCCTAATGTTGTATATACCCGTTAGCTGTTGTGAACTGTCCTAATGTTGTATATACCCGTTAGCTGTTGTGAACTGTCCTAATGTTGTATATACCCGTTAGCTGTTGTGAACTATCCTAATGTTGTATATACCCGTTAGCTGTTGTGAACTGTCCTAATGTTGTATATACCCGTTAGCTGTTGTGAACTATCCTAATGTTGTATATACCCGTTAGCTGTTGTGAACTATCCTAATGTTGTATATACCCGTTAGCCGTTGTGAACTGTCCTAATGTTGTATATACCCGTTAGCCGTTGTGAACTGTCCTAATGTTGTATATACCCGTTAGCCGTTGTGAACTGTCTTAATGTTGCATATACCCGTTAGCCGTTGTGAACTGTCCTAATGTTGCATATACCCGTTAGCTGTTGTGAACTATCATAATGTTGCATATACCCGTTAGCTGCTGTGAACTATCCTAATGTTGTATATACCCGTTAGCTGTTGTGAACTATCCTAATGTTGCATATACCCGTTAGCTGTTGTGAACTGTCCTAATGTTGCATATACCCGTTAGCTGTTGTGAACTGTCCTAATGTTGCATATACCCGTTAGCTGTTGTGAACTGTCCTAATGTTGCATATACCCGTTAGCTGTTGTGAACTGTCCTAATGTTGCATATACCCGTTAGCTGTTGTGAACTGTCCTAATGTTGCATATACCCGTTAGCTGTTGTGAACTATCCTAATGTTGCATATACCCGTTAGCTGTTGTGAACTGTCCTAATGTTGTATATACCCGTTAGCTGTTGTGAACTGTCCTAATGTTGTATATACCCGTTAGCTGTTGTGAACTGTCCTAATGTTGTATATACCCGTTAGCTGTTGTGAACTGTCCTAATGTTGTATATACCCGTTAGCTGTTGTGAACTGTCCTAATGTTGTATATACCCGTTAGCTGTTGTGAACTGTCCTAATGTTGTATATACCCGTTAGCTGTTGTGAACTGTCCTAATGTTGCATATACCCGTTAGCTGTTGTGAACTATCTTAATGTTGCATATACCCGTTAGCTGTTGTGAACTGTCCTAATGTTGCATATACGCGTTAGCTGTTGTGAACTGTCTTAATGTTGTATATACCCGTTAGCTGTTGTGAACTGTCCTAATGTTGTATATACCCGTTAGCTGTTGTGAACTGTCCTAATGTTGTATATACCCGTTAGCTGTTGTGAACTGTCCTAATGTTGTATATACCCGTTAGCTGTTGTGAACTGGCCTAATGTTGTATATACCCGTTAGCTGTTGTGAACTATCCTAATGTTGTATATACCCGTTAGCTGTTGAAAGATCAAAATATTGAATTTAATCTTTATAATTACATTTCATTTTTAATACTATAATCCGACTATTATTGCATTTTATAGTTTCAATGATACGATTGATTTTATTGGTCGATTTTTATCAAAACACGCATCGTAAATACAGTTAAGAGAACAGTATATTGAATAGCTGGCCAGCAGATAGCATTGTTGATATATGGTTGGTTAAAATGGGCTGTCGCGATGTTAAGACACGCCCACTTCCGCATTTAATCGTGGATTGAATCGCAACAAGAATCAAGTTCACTGAAAGCATGTGCAATATAAGTAATAGATAGAGTCTGGTCTCAGCGAGTTGGCTTATTTAAACACCGAGATGGGCGTAGCCCATCGAGGTGTTTAAATAACCAACGAGCTGAGACAGACTCTATCTTTTTTGTAGCATGGTGTACTTAGTAACACTGTGACGTCATAGTGACCGTACTCTAAATTCCAATATCCGGTAGTTGTAGAATGGCATAGCCACGCCCCTTTAGTTACCCTAAATTAAACGATTTAATGCTCTGCATTCATCAAAGGAATGTCACCGACCATGCTACAAATGTAAATATAACATGCTTAAGTTAAAACACTTAAGCTGGAACAAGCACTTAACCTATAACAACCTCCTAGTCACTCCTCCAGCAATCTGCACCTTTATCGCTGAAATCATCCACCATCACGACTTCCTTGAGAAGTTCCTTCGGCGACATGTTGACGACACTGTGGATTGTGCGTAGTAATGTGGACCAGCAGCTCGGACATCTCCGGGTACTGCCAGTACTTACACCTACAGACTCAAATATTAACACACACTTGATTATTTCTGTTGAAAAAATCGCATTGAATTTTGAATAAATTGACCTGGAGACACACGCACTATGCAGGACCATCCTTAAAATATTGTTGGTTTGCTGTACTCCAACACAAACTGTTTTAGGTGGGTAGGTAGGTGAATTATTATGTTTCCAAAAAAAGTAAAAACATATGAAATTAAAGGGAAAATAGTATTAAAATAACAAAAGAAAAAAAAGAATTGCAATATATTTTTGGGGGTAATGCTCTTTTTTATTAGTAGGTCGAGCACAGCAAACCAACAATCTTTTACGGATTGCCCAGACATACATGTCCCTCATTACGGATTGCCCAGACATCCATGTCCCTCATTACGGATTGCCCAGACATCCATGTCCCTCATTACGGATTGCCCAGGCATCCATGTCCCTCATTACGGATTGCCCAGGCATCCATGTCCCTCATTGCGGATTGCCCAGGCATCCATGTCCCTCATTACGGATTACCCAGGCATCCATGTCCCTCATTACGGATTGCCCAGACATCCATGTCCCTCATTACGGATTGCCCAGACATCAATGTCCCTCATTACGGATTGCCCAGACATCCATGTCCCTCATTACGGATTGCCCAGACATCCATGTCCCTCATTACGGATTGCCCAGACATCCATGTCCCTCATTACGGATTGCCCAGACATCCATGTCCCTCATTACGGATTGCCCAGACATCCATGTCCCTCATTACGGATTGCCCAGACATCCATGTCCCTCATTACGGATTGCCCAGACATCCATGTCCCTCATTACGGATTGCCCAGACATCCATGTCCCTCATTACGGATTGCCCAGACATCCATGTCCCTCATTACGGATTGCCCAGACATCCATGTCCCTCATTACGGATTGCCCAGACATCCATGTCCCTCATTACGGATTGCCCAGACATCCATGTCCCTCAATAGAAAATGGCTACTACACTGTCTAAAATTCACTGACGGCAGTGGTCTCCCTTGCACTGTAGTGGTCTCCCTTGCACTGTAGTGGTCTCCCTTGCACTGTAGTGTCCCTTGCACTGTAGTGGTCTCCCTTGCACTGCAGTGGTCTCCCTTGCACTGTAGTGGTCTCCCTTGCACTGTAGTGGTCTCCCTTGCACTGTAGTGGTCTCCCTTGCACTGTAGTGGTCTCCCTTGCACTGTAGTGGTCTCCCTTGCACTTTTTTTACAATTATCGTTTTCCCAAGGCATGTTATTATTGTTACTACAGCAATGGGAAAATAGTGTAAATATAAGAAATGGTTTGCATTTTTTCCGCGTTTAAGATTGTTTTAAAACTTATGAGCTACAAGGAATTTGCCATTTTATACCAGCCTTTAAAACTGCATCAACACTGAAAATGCAGATCAATTTTTAAACAATGTATAGTTTAAATATATTTATTTTACATCGATTGCGAAACAAGTTATTGCAACTTAGATTAATCACTCTCGATGGTTTCCTGGGTAGACAGTACTAAGCAATGTGGATTAATTATCTTGCTCAAGGATACATAACGTGGCCGCGGCGAGGATCGAACCCACGACCTCTCGATCTGGAGTTCGGCGCTCTACCATTGGACCACGCACTCCACAATGTATGAATGGTCACATATGCAAGACTGTTAATTATCAATTATAATGCAACTATAATGTAATGCGTAACTCCATTGGCTACTGTCTCAAAACGCCTGATTTACCACAAAAAAAGAATCTGACGTCACATAACGTTGTAACAACCAACGTCATTGAATGATGTCAACAAAATGCCGTTACCGATGAATTTGAGTTTTCATAAAAAAACAAGTGTGTATCTATGATTTCACTTTTTATTTCTGGCATTTAGATGGAAAAGCATTAGAAATGAAATAAATATGCTAAGATTTTTAGTTGTAACATGGGTGGGGTTTACCGTAAAATGAGTAGGTTTCACTGTAAATAGGTGGGGTTTATTGTAACATGGGTGGGGTTTACAGAAACATTGGTGGGGTTTACTGTTATATGGGTGGGATTTACTGTGATATGGGTGTGGTTTACTGTTATATGGGTGAGGTTTACTGTTATGTTGGAGGGGTTTACTGTAGTATGGGTGAGTTTTTCTGTAATATGGGTGGGGTTTACTGTGATATGGGTGGCGTTTACTGCAATATGAGTGGGGTTTACTGTAATATGGGTGGGGTTTACTGTAAAGATAACAGTGAGATACAATTATACATACTCGTTCATTCTGGTATCTGGTATAGTCCAGTCCAGGGATATCTTATCACTGCTGACCATGTTGAAACCAAACGTTTGTATCGTTCTGTCTGCAATAGACTTCTCCTCCATGGAGGTAAACAAAGCTTGCCCTCCCTCACCTGCAAATAATCGTTAATAGTAATGCTCACTTGTTCTGTACAAACTAACACTATACTTTTCTATAAAAAATAGTGTTAGCCTTTTTTGTAAAAAGTAATGCTAGCCATTTCTGTATGAAGTAATGCTAGCCTTTTCTGTACAAAGTAATGCTAGTCTTTTCTGTACAAAGAAATGCTAGCCATTTCTGTGAGAAGTAATACTAGCCTTTTCTGTGGGAATTAATGCTAGCCATTACTGTATGACGTAATGCTAGCCTTTTCTGTACAAAGTAATGCTAGCCTTTTCTGTACAAAGAAATACTAGCCATTTCTATGAGAAGTAATGCTAGTCTTTTCTGTGGGAATTAATGCTAGCCATTTTTGTACAAAGTAATGCTAGCCTTTTCTGTACAATGAAATGCTAGCCATTTCTGTGAGAAGTAATGCTAGCCTTTTCTGTGGGAATTAATATTAGCCATTTCTGTATGAAGTAATGCTAGCCTTTTCTGTACAAAATAATGATAGTCTTTTCTGTACAAAGAAATGCTAGCCATTTCTGTGAGAAGTAATGCTAGCCTTTTCTGTGGGAATTAATGCTAGCCATTTCTGTATGAAGTAATGCTAGCCTTTTCTGTACAAAGTAATGCTAGCAATTTCTGTATGAAGTAATGCTAGCCTTTTCTGTACAAAGTAATGCTAGCCTTTTCTGTATAAAAAAATGCTAGCCATTTCTGTGAGAAGTAATGCTAGCCTTTTCTATGGGAATTAATGTTAGCCATTTCTGTATGAAGTAATGCTAGCCTTTTCCGTATGAAGTAATGCTAGCCTTTTCTGTACAAAGAAATGCTAGCCATTTCTGTGAGATGTAATGCTAGCCTTTTCTGTGGGAATTAATGCTAGCCATTTCTGTATGAAGTAATGCTAGCCTTTTCAAAACAAAGTAATGCTAGCCTTTTCTGTACAAAGTACTACGCCTTGTACAACAAGTTAGAGGTTCCCCATTTTGTGATAAGCGAAGTCAGTAGCGACATCACAGGCAATTCGGCACACACTGACCTCGATCCACGGTTCACCTCATGAGACGCTGCTTGTCAATCAATTTTGACACGGCTGGGGAAAAATGCGTGTAATTACCTACACGCGGTGTATAAAATGTACATACTGGCAGGATTACTAGTATTGTTTTTGTACAGCCAGATCGTAAAAAGGGCTGGTAAGGTCAGCAAAGGCTTGGATTAATAAAACACGTGACCGAAAGTGGTCGTACAGTTCCCAGGAGTACTTTAATCAGGGCCCGTTTATATTACACGTCTACCTACAGTGCCTGCCTAAATGAATGTTGAAAAGCTCATAGTTCTTAGATCTAAATACATGTACGTGTATTTTCATCATCCAGAAAGCTTATCAAAAAGGCATTTGATCTAGTTAACCATGAACTTTTGTTGGCAAAACTTAAGTTATAATTTTGATAAATGCACTTTAAAATGGTTCAACTCGTACCTTACAAATCGATACCAGAATATACAAATTTCGACAGAGCTTTCAAAGCCTAATCTTATAAAAACAGGGGTACCACAAGGGTCAATACTTGGACCACTTCTATTTATTATGTTTGTCAATGATCTACCACTTTATGTAGAAAATGCAAACACAGACATATTTGCTGATGATGTAACATTGTCTACGTCTGGTCCTAATCTTGAAATTATACAAGAAAATAGCCAGATTAGTCTCAAACAAACAGAGCAATGGGCTAAGCAAAATAAAATGTTAATAAATGAAATGAAAACAAAATATATGATTATAGGTACATCTCAAAAGCTGTCTAAACTTAATAATGAAGTAAAACAATTATATGTTAACAGTACAGCAATAGAAAATGTACAGAGTCAAAAATTATTAGGGGTATATATTGATAAAAACCTGTCATGGGACGTCCATGTTGATAATCTTTGTACTTCTTTAACAAACAAAACTAATCTTTTGTGCAAAATCAAGAAATTTCTCACACATGAAACAAGAATTATGTATTACTATGCATATATACAACCAATTTTGGATTATGGTGACACTATTTGGGGAAATTGCTCTAGCAACAATATTAATAGAATCCAAAAAATCCAAAAGAGAGCTGCTCGGATCATCCTTAATAAGCCATATGATGCATCTTCAAAACCCTTATTTAAAGAGCTTAAATGGTTAAATGTCCATGATCGAATACAATTTCATAAAGCAGTGCAGGTTTACAAATGCGTCAATAATCTTGCTCCAGACTATCTTACATCTTTGTTTCAAAAGGTTCATTCCTCTTATAAATTAAGGACTTGTTCAAATGGTGATCTAATCGTCCCGAAACATAGGCTAAGTATATACAAACAAAGTATTCGTTATTCTGGTGCTGTCATATGGAACTCGATCGCACCTCCAATGCGACAAGCCAAACATATCAAAGAATTTAAAAAGAAATATTATTCCTATCTTTTAGGTAATACTAGTTAATTTTAATTTGCTTGCATTTGGTTAAGTACTTTAAAATAACTTTAAAAGATTTATATATAGGGACTTTTGATTTGACAACAGTAAACTCTTCAGAATTGTATAATATTGTATGTATATAACCATGTGTGTGTGTTACATGTTTCTTCATTTGATGGCCTCAAGGGAGAACAATTTGTAAATTGATTGAGTTACCATCATTAAATAAAGCATTTATTATTATTATTATTATTATTATTACAGAAAATCGTGACAGTCGCGGTATTTTTTCACTGAGAAAAAATTCATATCCCATTGAATACCATTTCATTTTATGTTATTCAATACCTATCAAGGCACACCGCTCCAACCCACTTTAATGCCAACGTTTTCCTCGCTACCCAATTCTTTCGAAAAAGTAATGTTTTATTTCACTACGTGACACGAAATGAAGTCATATAAATCTAAACCAGTAATACGGTGCGGAGCAGAAACAATGAGGGCAGAACAAATGTTTGACATGCATTTTGAAAGATCAATCTGGTGACGTCAGTTTTCATTGGCCATAGGGGGTCCCAAAGGGGGGTGTGTTCACGGGATCACGTAAAATAAAAATAAGGATCACGTCTTCACGTGAAAATAGCAGAACTTTCACATTTCACGTTAAATGTTAAAACAACAAAACAAAACCACACACAATCACACACAAACTTGAGCCGTCAGATGTATTATGTGGCTTTGAAATTGACAATAGCATTCTGGCATCTCGGGGGAGGTGGAGGGACACTAAAAAGACTGAAAAGGACTAAAAAATTCACGTTTCACGTCGCCATATCACGCGATCACGTTTTACCAAGACCAAAATCACGGATCACGCTGATATAATTTTCACGCAATCACGCAAAAAATATTATTTGTTTCACGTGTCACGTTTTTAAAAACACCTCGATCACGTTTTCACGCAAAACCCCTTTGGGATCCTCGCCATAGGTTACACGCTGGCAATCTCGGGCCAATCGGAATTGATCGAGTAGGCTCTCAAAAGGCCACGTTTGATCAGGGTCTTGATGGGCTTTCAATTGATCATGTCCAAGTAAACGCTTGTCATTTTAACGGGGCGAGAAAAATCAAAAAAGTAAAACACAGACGAAATTTTGATTCGCCACAAAGTGGAGTTTCTCTAACCTGTTATGCAAGGCGTAGTAATGCTAGCCTTTTCTGTACAAAATAATGATAGCCTTTTCTGTGGAAAGTAATGCTACATTTTTCTGTAAAGTATGCTAGCATTTTTAATGAAAAGTAATGCTAGCCTTTTCTGTACAAAGTCATGATAGCCTTTTCTGTACAAAATAATGCTAGCCTTTTCTCTACAAAAAAATATAAAAAGATCGGACAGGGAAAGTAGCATTCAAGGAGGACAGTCAACCACAAAACACAGAAACAAACACGCAAACAGACAAACAAGAAGGTAAAAGCAATAATAAATGCAAACGACATCACAAACACAAAGGATTGACAATAGGGCTACCGACTTGGAACGGTCAGTGGCAAAGTAGGCCACTGGGGGTCTTAAACCCGGTTCTAGGGTGCACCAAACCTCACACTTACCCTACTGTCATCCCATTAAAACAGGACAGTGTTAATGAAACCCCCGCCATGATCTAATCTCTAACCAACAAGGCAGCATCATTAGGCAATATAAGTAAAACACAAATATGCTAGTGTAAATATAATGCAAAAAAAATAGCCTAGAAAGCCACAATGAAGGTACTCAATGACTTGGCAGAAGCCAAAGCAGTAAGAGAATAAACAATTAAGGGCACGACAAGAAAGATCATGACAGCCTTTTCATGATATTATGATAGCCTTTTCATGATAGCCTTTTCTGTACAAAATAACGCTAGTCTTTTCTGTACAAAGAAATATAAAAAGATCGGACAGGGAAAGTAGCATTCAAGGAGGACAGTCAACCACAAAACACAGAAACAAACACGCAAACAGACAAATAAGAAGGTAAAAGCAATAATAAAGTAATTTTAGTATTTTCTGTACAAAGTAATGCTAGCCTTTTCTGTACAAAGTAATTCTAGTCTTTTTTGTACAAAGTAATGATAGCCTTTTCTGTGGAAAGTAATACTATGCTTTTTCTGTAAAAAGTACTGCTAGCATTTTCTATGAAAAGTAATACTAGCCTTTTCTATAGGCAGTAATGCTAGCCTTTTCTGTGGGAAGTAATGCTAGCCTTTCCTGTACAAAGTCATGATAGCCTTTTATGTAAACAGTAAACTAGCCTTTTCTGTAAAAAGTAACGCTAGCCTTTTCTGTAAAAAGTAACGCTAGCGTTTTCTGTAAAAAGTGATGATAGCCTTTTCTGTAAAAGGTAATGCCAGCTTTTTCTGTAAAAAGTAATGGTATATGTAGATTGTTCTAATGTACATTTTGAGAGTAAACTCAGCACGTAACCCTAGAATCGGTTTAAACCCCCAGTGGCCTACTTTGCCACTGGCTGTTCCAAGGCGGGAGCCCTATTGTCAACCCTTTTTGTGTTTGTGATGTCGTTTGCATTTATTATTACTTTTGCCTTCTTGTTTGTCTGTTTGCGGGTTTGTTTCTGTGTTTTGTGGTTGACTGTCCTCCTTGAATGCTACTTTCCCTGTCCGATCTTTTTATATTTCTTTATGCATTGTTAAACGTTGAGGGTTCACTTATTTTCCAATGATCTTGTGACAGTTTTTGAGGATGCTGGTTGGTTGAATGCTGTTTTACATAATTTTCATTACATTTTAGGCTATATATAAAAAAATAGTACTGTATACGTCCTGCCATCCCTAAGAATCGACACTTTCTGCCTACTTTCAGAAGTGGCAAACATCTTAAATTTTGAAGGAGGTGAATTACAGTTAAGAACAATTAGCCATGGGGATAAAATCTTAATGTTGCTGTGAAATTTCATGGAAATCGCAAAGTGATTTTCTTTTTAATTCCCTATCCCGCCATCAACAGGCACATTTTACAGATGTACACTGTTTCTAAAACTACCGACAACGAGATAAAACTTACATATTTTGAGAATCAAAACCCTATCATGTCTAGGCACAATATAAATGGCTTTAACCAGCCAGACCAAATACTGGAGCATTGAATTAAGAGTTACCAACTCGTAATTCATTTAATACATATTGAATCATTGGTATTTGAAGAACCAGTGAATAAATCTATACTTTTAATCGGCACACATACATTATTATATGACCGGAACACCTAGATAGAGTGTTTGTAATTTTGCTATTGTTTAGCGGGTTAGTTCCTTTAAACCAGTAGTTCATTTTGTTCTTGACAAAATCTCAATTTCATTTTGAAACAACTTTGAGAGATTTTATGATACCAACAATTTTTACTGAAAACTACATGATATATGCATTATCGTTAACGGCAGTCATGGCAACCCTGTGCAGCTCATGACATTTAAACTAAAATCAATTGAAAATGCAACAGCAAAAATATTCCTCATTATAGCGTTATAATTTATCCAAAAAAATCCACATTGGCAAATTAACCATTTGTATTTATTTGATGCTTTATTGTTTTTAGGCTTGTAACAAAATAATGAGCTATATTTCAAAGGAGTGTCAGCATACAATGCTACTCTGAACAACATCACGCATGCATGAGAAATACATGTATCTCGTACGAATAGTCAAGTTCAGTTTGCCTGATCTACATACTTTAATATGTATACTATTTTCCCCACTAATAGTAGCCCCTCTCCTAACAGCGGAAAACAATCCAAATCCAATCGTGATCCAAAAACATAACAATTATTTCAAAATTCAATACATTTTCTATCTTTTGTAAAAAAATATAATTTATTTCGTTTGAACGAAGTGAATAAGAAATTAATTATTTTATCTCATTGGGTAAGCAAAGTTATATAAACGCGTCGTCTGCTTGTATTTCATACATGCGTAGATGTAATGGTCAGTTCACGTGATGTGTCACGTGCTGTTTGAATTCTGGTCATTCAAGTTCTGGGCGACGGCGGGTTAACACGTCTAAGCATTTAGTTAAATGTTATAATTTAAGAATTAAAGTCTTAATAGAAACTAACAGGAACGTCTGTGGTTTTAAAGAATTTATTTTGATATTATGTTTTGTTTACGTGAAATGCGTCGGTTGTTGCAGACACTTGACTAAATTACTATTTGACAATGATAAACTGAGTACAATTTTAGCGTTTCGTTGTTTTTTTATAAGTTTGCTTTGGTGCAGTGAGAGAAAATAGAAAGATTCAGATTTTAGAATTAATATGAATGGCATCTAAGGCTCAGTTTGGGGTATACCATATATATATAAGGCTCTGCCTGGGGTATACCATATATCTAAGACTCAGTCTTGGGTATACCATTTATCTTAGGCTCAATTTGGTGTATACCATATATCTAAGGCTCAGTCTGGGATATGCCATATATCTAAGGCTCAGTCTGGGATATGCCATATATCTAAGGCTCAGTCTGGGATATGCCATATATCTAAGGCTCAGTCTGGGATATGCCATATATCTAAGGCTCAGTCTGGGGTATGCCATATATTTAAGACTCAGTCTGGGGTATGCCATATATCTAATGCTCAGTCTGGGGTATGCCATATATCTAAGGCTCAGTCTGGGGTATGCCATATATTTAAGGCTCAGTCTGGGGTATGCCATATATCTAAGGCTCAGTTTGGGATATACAATATATTGTTACAAAATTACGAAAAGTTCATAAGTCAGAAATCCCACCGCTGCCACCAGTGTTACGAATTACGAAAAGTTCGTAAGTTAGAAATAATACTTAAATATTATTTACACACTAATAAATGTTCCTTGTAGATGATGTATATAAGGACGTAGTAAATATAAATAAATCCTTCACAAAGTTGATGGCTTTTACTAAACGTTTCTAATAGTTATCAAGCACTGTTCCAAATAACATGTCAGAGAAAATAATCCAAATATCAAAGTTCTTTTAAGTAAAAATAATTGCTAAAATCTGTTATAGTTACACTTTAAAAGTCTCTCTCTCTCTCTCTAACTCTGCTAATTCTAAAGAAATGTACTTCAATAATTCTGACTGAAAACGCTGACCAAGAACCCCGAACTGAAGAATATTAGCCCTTTATATACTCTTACATAAGCCAGCTAAGCCAACCAATGAACTAAATGACCGCTTTCAACAGCCAGCAAGTAGGTCGCACACCCATCATCCTAATACAAATGACATAAGCTTGCTGCATGAACAGCCAGCAAGTAGGTCGCATAACATCAGCCAATACACCAAATGACATCAGCTAGCCAGCAAGTAGGTCGCACACCCATCATCCTAACACTTAAATGACATGAGCTTGCTGCATGGACAGCCAACAAATAGGTCGCACAGCATCAGCCAATACACCAAATGACATCAGCTAACCAGCAAGTAGGTCGCACATCCAAGCAAACGCACCAGATGACATCAAACTTGCTGGTGAACAGCCATTCATAACTTAATGCAAATCTAGCAGGACAATCCAAATACCTACATTATCTACCTTCACTAAAATATATACTTTACAGCCTCTACAAGGGATTACATGAAGTCAGATAAGTATGTGGTTATATATGTGATCAAACTAAACTACTAATTAAACCATATACATTTATATTTAAAATATGTGAGGTAATATAAGATTATCTAAAATCGTAACAATATCTAGGGCTCAGTTTGGGGGTAAACCATATATCTAAGGCTCAGTTTGGGGTATACAGTATATCTAAGGATCAGTTTGGGGTATACCGTATATCTAAGACTCAGTTTTGGGTATACCGTATATCTAAGACTCAGTTTGGGGTATACCATATATATAAGGCTCAGTTTGGGGTATACCATATACCATATATCTAAGGCTCAGTTTGGGGTATACCATATACCATATATCTAAAGCTCAGTTTGGGGTATACCATATACCATATATATAAGGCTCAGTTTGGGGTATACCATATACCATATATTTAAGGCTCAGTTTTGGGTATACCATATATTTAAGGCTCAGTTTTGGGTATACCATATACCATATATTTAAGGCTCAGTTTGGTGTATACCATATATTTAAGGCTCAATTTGGGGTATACCATATAGAAAGAAAGGCTTTTAAAGTAGCTATCCCCGCTAACAAAAGCCAAATTTTGCAACATATATACATTGTTTCTAAACCTACTGACGACGAGGTATATATATATAACTAATTATAAAACTCTATAGACACAATTTAAATAGCTTAATCAGCCAGCCAGACCAAAACTGGCATGTCGAATTACCCACTCATAATTCATTTTACTTACATTTAATCACTGATATTTTAAGAACCCGTGAAAATAAAACACTTTAAAACGGCACATAACATTATTTTATGACCTGGATAGGGTTTGGATAAACGATTTTGTAGCGCAATTTTGCCGTTATTTGGCAGGTTAGTTCCTTTAAGTACAAGTATTTTGCAGGAAATACGGTAAGCATTTTCCACAGTTTTGTTATCTCCCTAAGTTACTAGTATTCATTAAAAAGACAAAATCTTATAGCAAGGACTCTATCACAATGGGTGCAGAATAGTTCAGTATTGCAACACCATGCATCAAGGAGTCCGGATGAAACAGCTGTCATGGAAACAAAGGCATGGTGGCACATGTACGTATCATAAGGCATGGTGGCACATGTATGTATCATAAGGCATGGTGGCACATGTATGTATCATAAGGCATGGTGGCACATGTACGTATCATAAGGCATGGTGGCACATGTACGTATCATAAGGCATGGTGGCACATGTATGTATCATAAGGCATGGTGGCACATGTACGTATCATAAGGCATGGTGGCACATGTACGTATCATAAGGCATGGTGGCACATGTATGTATCATAAGGCATGGTGGCACATGTACGTATCATAAGGCATGGTGGCACATGTACGTATCATAAGGCATGGTGGCACATGTACGTATCATAAGGCATGGTGGCACATGTATGTATCATAAGGCATGGTGGCACATGTACGTATCATAAGGCATGGTGGCACATGTACGTATCATAAGGCATGGTGGCACATGTACGTATCATAAGGCATGGTGGCACATGTACGTATCATAAGGCATGGTGGCACATGTACGTATCATAAGGCATGGTGGCACATGTACGTATCATAAGGCATGGTGGCACATGTACGTATCATAAGGCATGGTGGCACATGTACGTATCATAAGGCATGGTGGCACATGTACGTATCATAAGGCATGGTGGCACATGTACGTATCATAAGGCATGGTGGCACATGTACGTATCATAAGGCATGGTGGCACATGTACGTATCATAAGGCATGGTGGCACATGTACGTATCATAAGGCATGGTGGCACATGTACGTATCATAAGGCATGGTGGCACATGTATGTATCATAAGGCATGGTGGCACATGTACGTATCATAAGGCATGGTGGCACATGTACGTATCATAAGGCATGGTGGCACATGTACGTATCATAAGGCATGGTGGCACATGTACGTATCATAAGGCATGGTGGCACATGTATGTATCATAAGGCATGGTGGCACATGTACGTATCATAAGGCATGGTGGCACATGTACGTATCATAAGGCATGGTGGCACATGTACGTATCATAAGGCATGGTGGCACATGTATGTATCATAAGGCATGGTGGCACATGTACGTATCATAAGGCATGGTGGCACATGTATGTATCATAAGGCATGGTGGCACATGTATGTATCATAAGGCATGGTGGCACATGTACGTATCATAAGGCATGGTGGCACATGTACGTATCATAAGGCATGGTGGCACATGTACGTATCATAAGGCATGGTGGCACATGTACGTATCATAAGGCATGGTGGCACATGTACGTATCATAAGGCATGGTGGCACATGTACGTATCATAAGGCATGGTGGCACATGTACGTATCATAAGGCATGGTGGCACATGTACGTATCATAAGGCATGGTGGCACATGTATGTATCATATTACATTACCAACAAAGCAAGGATATAGGATGAAATGACTGTTTACAGTGCACTCACATTAATTCTGTCCTTGTTTACAGTGCACTCACATTAATTTTGTCCCTATGTTCAGTTTCTCCCTACAACCATGTAGCTCATGTAAGTAGCCCAAAGAAGAAAAAAATCTTACGTGATAAAATTTCTGTTTACAGTACACTCGCGTTACTTTTGTCCTTGATTTATGTTCAAATTCTCCCTACAACCATCTTATCGGGAGACATTTGATTTCTCAGTAAGGTACAACATCATAAAATATCTTAGGTATGCAATTACTGATATTTCATGCGTATGGGTGAAGATCAGGAATTTAAACAGGATGAATTACTGTTTTTAAAACAGTTTTAGATCCAGGTTAATGGCATACTGGATAAGGTTTAATATCCGCATTTTACATGGGTGATGGAAAGCATGATCTTACACATGGGGGAAGATAAAAGTCAAGCGAATCAACAATGACGTCAATAACGCCAAGAGTTGCATGATGTCATTGTGTAAAACAAAATATCCGCGGATTCACATGTCTCGCGGGGGCGGGACTTAAAAATAAAAGATAAATGATGCTTAAATGAAAGTTTGTAAACATTTTAATAACTAAAAACAATGGAATTTATGACATTTAAGTGTATTTGTTTAAAAATAAAATGCTATTCTATAAAAAAAAATCAACTCCAAAAAGTAGGTCATAAATGAAATCCATTCATCTAAAAAGATGCACTACCCAAGACACAGCTATGCCAAAATAAAATGTTTTGTCTTCCAAAGATTAAGCAATGTAACAATTAAAGTTATCTGCCCTTTGCTTGGAGGGTCAAGGTCACATCCAAATTTGCTTTGTCACGTTGCGATACATGTACCACCTAAGATACAACTATAAAGAAAGTTTGAAAAGTGTAGTGCATACAGTTTGCGAGAAAGTGATCTAAACGCAAATGTTGAATTGAAGGTAAAAATTATTAAGTTATCTGCCCCTTGCTTGGACAGTCAAGGTCATATCCACATTTGCTTTGTCACGTTGCAATATACCACTCAAGATACAACTATAAATACAGTTTGAAAGGTCTAGTGCATACAGTTTGTAAAAAAATGACCTAAATGCAAACGTTGGGGGTAAAAATTATAAAGTTATCTGCCATTTGCTTGGAGGGTAAAGGTCACATCCACATTTACTTTGTCACATTGGGATATACCACCCAAGATACAACTATACGCAAAGTTTGAAAGGTCTAGTGCATACAGTTTGTGAAACCGTGACTTTAGTTGAACGTAAGAATTATTAAGTTATCTGCCCTTTGCTTGGAGGGTCAAGGTCACCGATGCAGGGGCAAGCGTACCATTACATAAGCGTACCAGCGTATAAGCGTACCATTTTAGGAGCAAGCGTCCCATGTACAGAATCTATAGTCCGTCTGAGCGTGTGTAATTGTTAAGACTTTTCTTTTTGAAAGCGCACTGCGCTTGTATCAGCCGACCGAAATCAAAATGCCAAAATTGAGTTAAATTAAATTCTGCAAATGAGGAATACTAGTATTAAGAACTGTTTATGTTATTATATTTTCATAGACATAGTATTAGAAAGAGAGATAATAATAAGTTGATATCATGGCATTGGATACTTTCATGGGATGAATTAGTGTACTTGGAAACTATACATTACTCTAAATGAACGCTATAAATACGGACGTAATACTATAAAGGTAAATAAACATTGTTACATGAATTAAATAAATTATTTTAAAGATCATTAACCGAGTGAAGTGGATGCTTAAATGTAACATAAATAATGAGAATATAGTCATGCATACACATACAATATTACTCTTTTTTTCATCATTTACCTCGGCATTCACTTAAATATCAATATATTATCAATAAATTAATAATTTCACTGCTTATTATCAATGATCCATTATGTTTTATGTTCGATATACTAGATAATTGATATACCAATGAATCACTATATATCTATATATGTGGTACGCTTGCTCTCGGAAAGTGGTACGCTTGCTCCCGGTACGCTTGTGCATTGGTACGCTTGCTCCATCATTCAAGGTCACTTCCACATTTGCTTTGTCACGTTGCGATGTACCACCCAAGAACTATCAGCAAAGTTTGAAAGGTCAAGCGCATACAGTTTGTGAGAAAATGACCTCAACGCAAAACTTGAACGTTGACGCCGCTGCCGCCGCCAGAAAAGCAACACCTATGTCCCTTTTTTCTTCGAAAAGGCAAGACAAAAACGTACAAAATGTTAGTAATTTGTAACATCAACACATAAAATGTCAATGATATGCAAGAAAAAGAATCAGTCATGGATATCCGGTTCAGATGGGGAATTCCCACTCTGGGTATAACTGTTTTAATCAGAAACTCGGCAGTAAAAAGTAAACCTCGTGTTGGAATTCCCGATCTTGGCCGGATACCCATGAAAGATTTTTATATTCTCCTAGTATAGGATACCCATGATTAATTATTTTTCTTGCATATAGCATTCACAGTTTGTGTGTTGACGTGCGTTAATGTTTTGCATGTTGTTTTACCACGGCTGGTAGTCAGTGGAGCTACCTCCGTTTGGAGGTATATGCAAACGTGCTCCATCGCCACTTCCGAGGTAGTTCCAGCGCCAAAAATACAGATAAACAAGATGAATTTGCTTTGCTATTTCTTCGTAGTTTTCTTTATTTGCCTTGATATGAAAATAATTGTGGAATGCAGTTCACTGCTAGATGTGCTATTGCATGAGAAAATGGAGTTATTTAATTTTGTGTTGGATTATAAGGCCCGTCTGATAAAGCCGTTTTACGTGGTAAACATATTAACAACATGGATGCAGATTTTTCATTATTTGTGTTTGTATTCCCTAAAAACAATAAAGAACAAATTTGTGTATTACGTATACCTAAAGTGTTTATTTGTAGTTTTATTTCCTTCCTAAATGTAAAATACAAAGGATTTATATAGCTATACTCAAGATAATATTCAATATAAGACTCATTTTCAAAGACAACCGCTGTTATCCAGCCTTCAGCGTATATACATGATCTACTCAGTCATGAAGCAAATTGTCATGCTTGTTTAATGATCAGGTAGAGTTGGGAAATATCTCCTTAAATATACTATAGCTGAATATAAGACTAGCGGCTATATACTTAAAGTGAATGGGAGTTATGATTCTTTCATATAACAGAGTATTATGATAATGAACAGGAGTGCCACATTTTAACGCTTTTGGACAATTATTTTTTGAGAAATGAGTAAGAACAAAAGCATTAACCAACACGTTAAAACGCGTAAACGGACGAACGGATGGACGGACAGGCAGATGCGGACAGACGGAACTCATCAAACCATAAGCCTGGATTTGTTTCGCAATCCAGCTGAAATCTGTTAGCAACAAACTTATGTACATCAATGTATATGGAATAGGACTGCATCATAAAGGCAACTAGTATATAGCGGTTTGGTATGTAAATTGTGTTTAAAACAAATAGTGGTAATAAATGATTCTCATAAGTTGTCATTGGTGCTATCTCCATAGCATTGGAACTATCTCTCTGGCACTGGAGCTATCTCTTCTAAGAAATCGCGTATTTCTTCCTCATAAACGTTCTCCTTGTTATTATACCCATGTTTTTGAAAAAAAAGATATATTAAAATCGCCTCCGTTTGTCCGTCTGTCCGTTCGTTACCGCATCTCTTCCTAAACCGCTAATCGGATTTAACCAAACTTAGGGTATGACATCACCATATGATGACGGCGTGCAAGAGCACTGTTATTTTCTTGCACATAACTTAGTGTATGTAAATGTCTGTAAAAGATAAGCAACATGTTCAATGATTTTATTATTATACCCACGTCTTTGAAAAAATCAGGGTATATCAAAATCGCCTCCGTTTGTCCGTCCGTCCGTCAGTCCGTCCATTTATTTTGTCAACAGGCAATGTGGCAAAACCTCGGTGGTGGCGATAATGTTGAACAAAACTGCAAGTTTGAACAGGCTAAAAGTCCCTGGCGTCAAATTACGCATCTTTTGAGAACAATTTTGGGTTGTGTGACTACACGTAACTGCATTCCCCGATTTTTCATATCAAGACAAATAAAGAAAATAACGAAGAAATAGCAAAGCATACCCATCTTGTTTACCTGTATTTTTGGCGCTGGAACTACCTCGGAAGTGGCGATGGACCACTTTGGCATATACTTCCTAATGGAGGTACATTGTAGCACTGTCAATGACAATATGCATAGGTGATATATGAATGACATCTGCCCAAATGTGTATGTTCAGATTTATCTGCCCTCATGTGTAAGACCAGGCTTTTCTTCACTCATATAAAATGCGGATATCTTATCCAGTATGCAAGAAAACAGGTAGCTCCACTGATTACCAGCCGTGTTTACAATGACATTATGCATTGTTGATATACGCATGACATCTGCCCAAATATGTAAGACCAGACTTTCCTTCACTCATATAAAATATCGAGTATGCAAGAAAACGGAGGTAGCGCCACTGATTACCAGCCGTGTTTACAATGACATTATGCATTGTTGATATACGCATGACATCTGCCCAAATATGTAAGACCAGACTTCCCTTCACTCATATAACTTATCCAATATGCAAGAGAACGGAGGTAGCGCCACTGATTACCAGCCGTGTTTACAATGACATTATGCATTGTTGATATACGCATGACATCTGCCCAAATATGTAAGACCAGACTTTCCTTCACTCATATAAAATATCGAGTATGCAAGAAAACGGAGGTAGCGCCACTGATTACCAGCCGTGTTTACAATGACATTATGCATTGTTGATATACGCATGACATCTGCCCAATTATGTAAGACCAGACTTTCCTTCACTCATATAAAATATCGAGTATGCAAGAAAACGGAGGTAGCGCCACTGATTACCAGCCGTGTTTACAATGACATTATGCATTGTTGATATACGCATGACATCTGCCCAAATATGTAAGACCAGACTTTCCTTCACTCATATAAAATATCGAGTATGCAAGAAAACGGAGGTAGCGCCACTGATTACCAGCCGTGTTTACAATGACATTATGCATTGTTGATATACGCATGACATCTGCCCAAATATGTAAGACCAGACTTTCCTTCACTCATATAAAATATCGAGTATGCAAGAAAACGGAGGTAGCGCCACTGATTACCAGCCGTGTTTACAATGACATTATGCATTGTTGATATACGCACGACATCTGCCCAAATATGTAAGACCAGACTTTCCTTCACTCATATAAAATATCGAGTATGCAAGAAAACGGAGGTAGCGCCACTGATTACCAGCCGTGTTTACAATGACATTATGCATTGTTGATATACGCATAACATCTGCCCAAATATGTAAGACCAGACTTTCCTTCACTCATATAAAATATCGAGTATGCAAGAAAACGGAGGTAGCGCCACTGATTACCAGCCGTGTTTACAATGACATTATGCATTGTCGATATACGCATGACATCTGCCCAAATATGTAAGACCAGACTTTCCTTCACTCATATAAAATATCGAGTATGCAAGAAAACGTAGGTAGCGCCACTGATTACCAGCCGTGTTTACAATGACATTATGCATTGTTGATATACGCATGACATCTGCCCAAATATGTAAGACCAGACTTTCCTTCACTCATATAAAATGCGGGTAACATTATCCAGTATGCAAGAAAACGGAGGTAGCGCCACTGATTACCAGCCTTGTTAACACGCTGTCAATGACATTATATAACTATTGCATCCCAGTGAGGGTGACAGTGGATATTGTCAACCTGAGGAAAATAATGTCAACCGAGGCGAAGACGTTGTTGACATTATTTTTCCGACAACATAACCGTGAAAGTACAGAAAATAAGACATCAAAATTGGGACCTTTCATCTTGGTTGCTAAGTCAGCCCCAATTTACAGACGCAAGATCTGTATTTATTGTTAATTACATTTACATCACAATTATAAAGTGAATTTGTCTTATAATTAAGCAAATTGCCTTTGTCGAGTATTATCAGGTACACAAAATTCTGCCAAAAGCTTGTATAAATTGAAATTATTATCTTGAAGCCACAACATCAAATTCCATATTTACCAAGTATACCAGTATGTCAATGTACTATCTGAAATAACTAACAAGTGCCCAAGCAAATTTCAAAGACTGCAAATAAATGATATTTAATCAATATTTGGAAAGGTTCTGATGTTATTACATGTACGCGTCTTGGAAAGAAACATCAAACACTATTTGGAAAGGTTCCGATGTTATTACATGTACACGACTTGGAAAGAAACATCAAGCAATATTTGGAAAGGTTCTGATGTTATTACATGTACACGTCTTGGAAAGAAACATCAAACACTATTTGGAAAGGTTCCGATGTTATTACATGTACACAACCTGGAAAGAAGCATCAAGCAATATTTGGAAAGGTTCCGATGTTATTACATGTACACGTCTTGGAATGAAACATCAAACAATATTTGGAAAGGTTCCGATGTTATTACATGTACACGACTTGGAAAGAAACATCAAACAATATTTGGAAAGATTCTGATGTTGTTACATGTACACGACTTGGAAAGAAACATCAAGCAATATTTGGAAAGGTTCTGATGTTATTACATGTACACGTCTTGGAAAGAAACATCAAACACTATTTGGAAAGGTTCCGATGTTATTACATGTACACAACCTGGAAAGAAGCATCAAGCAATATTTGGAAAGGTTCCGATGTTATTACATGTACACGTCTTGGAATGAAACATCAAACAATATTTGGAAAGGTTCCGATGTTATTACATGTACACGACTTGGAAAGAAACATCAAACAATATTTGGAAAGATTCTGATGTTGTTACATGTACACGACTTGGAAAGAAACATCAAGCAATATTTGGAAAGGTTCTGATGTTATTACATGTACACGTCTTGGAAAGAAACATCAAACACTATTTGGAAAGGTTCCGATGTTATTACATGTACACAACCTGGAAAGAAGCATCAAGCAATATTTGGAAAGGTTCCGATGTTATTACATGTACACGTCTTGGAATGAAACATCAAACAATATTTGGAAAGGTTCCGATGTTATTACATGTACACGACTTGGAAAGAAACATCAAACAATATTTGGAAAGATTCTGATGTTGTTACATGTACACGTCTTGGAAAGAAACATCAAACAATAGTTGGAAAAGTTCTGATGTTATTACATGTACACAACCTGGAAAGAAGCATCAAGCAATAGTTGGAAAGGTTCTGATGTTATTATATGTACACAACCTGGAAAGAAACATCAAACAAAGGGACTTACGGCAATCTTGGGACATTTTCGGGGCTTTTTCCTCTCAAAATTGTGAAGAGGCACAGGCCTGTCTATTTTGGGGAAAAAATACTCGCTTATTTCTCATTTTGGGAGAGATGTAAGATTTTTATCAATTAAGTAACTACGAGGATACTATGCCTTATTTCTATTTTCATCCATTATTTATTATAATTACCGACTTCGCAGTCATAACTGACTTAACAGACCAAAAACTATTGCAGAATTGTTTGAAAATAGTGCACCAACCCCATTATTGTATACTGTCAGAAATAAACTGCAGTATAGTCCCAACACAAATTTCAAAGACTGTGCAAGTATGCGATATATAAGCAATATTTGGAAAGGTTCTGATGTCATTACATGTTTGTTTGTTTGTTTGTGTCACAGGATGACCCTAGTGGTTGGGGCTAACTCAGGAAAGAATCAATGACGGTTTTTTAAAATATGTTAAATATATATACAATTATCTAGAAAAACAAGCGAATACACAGGTGAACTATGAAAAGAATGTTCTCATGAACGTTTAAGACGTTCTTAGTATTGTAATAACTACTGAATGTGTCGACTGATTATATACGATGTTCTCATGAACGTTTAAGACGTTCTTAGTATTGTAATAAATACTGAATGTGTCGACTGATTATATACGACACTAAATTGTTGTTAAAGTTATAACAATGTTGATCTTTGATCTAGCGCGATAACTGTGATGCGCGAGAGCTCATGAAGATGATGATGCGCGAAGCCAATGGGTGATTGTCATCAAATGCCTTCTATAAGGATTGATGACGCGATATGTAAGATGACTAACCTCCACTGAGGTTGTGGATGATGATGTTCCTCCAGTCAGGACTGATAACGGGCCCACCTTGTGTCCCGGGGGTTGTCGCTACTAGAACTTGGCCATGCTGCGCAGGTACGGAGACCGTCTCCACCGCTCTTAAACGTTAATCGTGAAAGCTTAGCTCCACTCCGGAAGGCTTACATCCACACCTGGATGGCTTAGGCTGTAATTATACATACGTTTTAGATGTCGGTTGACACACATAACAATCTTGCATAATTATCATTACCCAAACAAATCATTATTCAATAAATATATGTAAGCTGTACTTATGATGAGTAGCACTGTATACATATTCTACAACGCCATGTATACGCCATGTACGTCGCTGTTAATCAATGCCCCTAATACATGTAATATAAAACATTATCAAATCACTCGTATATTACACTCACTGAGTTATGCATGCACACATGTATGTCAACTAATGACCACATTATACAACGCTATGAATACGCGTCGAACATTTATCCTAGTCACTCATCTCATTGTTAACTAATGTTAACAATCGTGTATTACAAGCACTGAGTCATACGGCAACGTTAACTAATGCACCTATTATCCACTGTTATCAAATTAATATTGTTTTACAATTAATGATTAATTACAATAATTACATCTAATAAAGTAACTTCAAAATCATATGCTAGTCTAAAGTTAATGTTTGAGAAACATCAAAGCTAATAGGATGTCGTAACCGCCAACCAAGATGGCGCCGCCCACTGAATACAAATGTACGATACAAGTTAATAAAATAAATACTGACCACATATTGCCTGTGAATTTCGCCGTCCAACTTATGTTCCAAACAAAGCAACTATCAAGCAAACCCGGCCAGAACTAGGAGACAATGGGTTTTATAGCAAACGTTACGCCCAAACCATTATTTCTCCCGTTCAGTCCGTGACATACGTGGCTAAATTCGCAGTATTAAAATCTACACGAGAGGCCCCTTACACAATTTTTACACAATTAGCCGTTTAAGGAAGATAGACCTATACGTTTACATGCATTAGCACACAACTAAACTTATTACAGGGCCTCTCTGGCGGCCACTTCAAATGTGCACGCTTTTACGTGTTACATGAATATATCATGGATATTGTGAATTTATTTCAACTCAACAATAGATTAGGGTGTAACTAACAGCTTACAAGAGCTATGTACGACCAATACGCTCTGACCGTGACATTTTGTGACAACATCTCCCCACTAAAGAAAGTGCTACACTTTTTAAAATTCAACAAAATCATTACTTAAACTATTAATTAGTCCTAGCAAAAGACGTAGTTGCATTATAAGCAACATTAAAATTTCAACAATATTCTACAATTTTACACTACACTGTCGTAACATACAATGCTATTGTACAATACACTGCAATACACTATTATACTATTGTATTAAACCTGTCATTATGTGCGGCGACTTAAATAAGCTTCCCCAGTATTGTCCTTTCCTCGGATCGCTTTAATTTTCATCCGGTAAGGTTGCAGAGTCAGTGCCCACCTCATTAACCTACTGTTAGCTACCTTTGCTTTGTTCTTATAAGCTAACGGTTGGTGGTCAGTTTCCAAGACAAATTCCTTACCAAAAACATATCGGTGGAATTTACTGACACCCCACACTACTGCAAGACACTCCCTTTCGATAACAATTACATTCCCGGGGTAGTAGTTTCCGACTTGCGTAAGCCACGGGGAGACTACACCCATCTTGCTCTTGCAGTAGGACTGCACCCACCCCTATATCGGAGGCATCCGTTCTAATGATAAACGCCTTGTCAAGTTCAGGTAACTTTAGTATTAGGGTTTTGACCAGACTCCCCTTTAAAGAGACAAAAGCTCGCTCCTGGCTTTCCTCCCAAGTTATACTATTAGGTTGACCTTGCTTTGTCAAGTCTGACAAAGATGCAGCTATAGCCGAAAAGTTTGGGATGAACTTCCTGTAAAAACCCGCCAACCCTAAAAATGACCTAACTTGTTTCTTTGTCTCGGGTCTTTGTGCTTCCTGAATTGCCTTAACCTTGTCGGGGTTGGGTTTCAATTTCTGGTCCCTCCCGACAACATGACCCAGACACTCTATATCTGCGTAACCTATGTGACACTTGCTAGGTTTTGCAGTCAGTTTAAACCGGCGCAGCCGTTCTAACATATTACGTAGAGCCTTAATATGGTCTTCAAATGTTGTTGTAAACACCAGGATGTCATCTACAAAACTGTCTGTGTTGGACAAATCCTTCAGGACTTTCCTCATCAACCTATAGAATGTTGCTGGTGCGTTTACGAGACCGAAGGGCATGACCTTGAACTTAAAAAGTCCTTGCGAATTTTCGAAGGATGTCATCTCTTTAGCTTGGTCTGAAAGTGGGACTTGCCAGTAACCTTTTCTGAGGTCTAACTTGGAGAAATACGAATATCCCGCAAGTTTAGAGAATACCCTCCTCAATATTAGGCATTGGCTCTGCACCAAAGATCGTACGTTTATTTAGCTGTCTAAAATCGAAGCAGAATCGAATTGACCCATCCTTCTTCTTAATAAGTACGACTGGGGATGAAAATGGGGCGCTTGAAGGTTCGATGACACCCAATTTCAACATGTCTTTCACCTCATCAACAATTGATCCGGAGTGAAATGGAATGGGATACCCCTTAATTCTAACTGGTTCCCCTGATGTGAGTAAAATATCATGTCGCACTCCATCTTTCTGCCCCGGGTTCTCGGACAAGACATCACTGAACTCCCAGAGTAAACTACCCATCTCTCGTTGCTGCTCTACACTAAGCATGCCCGATATGTCTACATCGGCTGCTGTCTCCTTACCTACAGTAGTGGGAAAATACATGGGACTAGTGTCCTCACTACTGTCTTCCTCACTATCCTCAATAACTGCAACATTAACTACAGTTAACACCCCTTGTTGCACATGATCGGTTCTACTGATATACTCTTTCAGCATATTCGCATGAAAGGTCGGGAGTAACAGTAACACCTGGTCATCTATCTTAAAAATTCTCTATCTTAAAATTTCCAGCTCTAGCTTTCTGGTCATAGTACCGTTGGTACTTGGTACTTGCCTTAACTAACTGACTTTGAGCTATCTTACAAGTCTCCTCTAGTCTCTCCTTCAGATCTAAAACATACTGATATGTAGTCTTAACCTCATCACTATCTACTTCACCTGCCCACATCTCTCTAAGAATCCTCATGGGACCTCTAACTGATCTACCGTACAATAACTCAAACGGAGAAAATCCTAAACTCTCTTGTGGAACCTCTCTAAATGCAAATAACAAAGCATTGAGATACTTGTCCCAATCTTTGGATCTCTCTGTACACATGCGACGTAACATTTGCTTTAACGTCCCGTTAAATCGTTCGACTAACCCGTTACACATAGGGTGATACGGTGTTGTCGTGATTTGACGCAAAGACAATAACCTGCTTACTTCAGCCATAAGTTGGCGTAAACTGT
Source organism: Cyrtodaria siliqua (assembly GCA_037043455.1). Taxonomy (NCBI): domain Eukaryota; kingdom Metazoa; phylum Mollusca; class Bivalvia; order Adapedonta; family Hiatellidae; genus Cyrtodaria; species Cyrtodaria siliqua. Next base: position 104,399 of record JAWPHD010001870.1, read on the forward strand.
GACCCACAATCAGTCAGCATTTTCTCTGGTACACCTAGCCTACTGGACATATCAACTAATGCCTCAGCTACTCTCTCTATGGGAAGCCATAACCGTCAAAATGTGGATATTTACAAACCATTCAATGACAGGCCATTTAATTCAACATTGTCATTTGATGACGTACATATTGATTCGATGCGACGTGTAAACTCGGTTCATTCGTTAAAAAGTGAACTGATACAGTTCAAAGTGAAATGATACGGTGTAAAATTTCAAACCATACGATGCAAAGTCATTTGATGACGTACATATAGATTCGCTGCGACGTGTAAACTCGGTTCATTCGTTACAAAGTGAATTGATACGGTTCAAAGTGAAATGATACGGTATAAACTCGGTTCATTCGTTACAAAGTGAATTGATACGGTTCGAAGTGAAATGATACGGTGTAAAATTTCAAACCATACGACGCAAAGTCATTTGATGACGTTCATATTGATTCGATGTGACGTGTAAACTCTGTTCATTCGTTACAAAGTGAACTGATACGGTTCGAAGAGAAATGATACGGTGTAAAATTTCAAACAATACGACGCAAATAGAAATCATTCAGTGCAATGACAAACCATTTGACAAAAAAACTACTGCAATACAATCAAATACAAGTCGGTACGATGAAAACTTAAACGATTCATCGAAAAATGAGAAGTGATACAGAACAAAGTAAATCAGCATGATGCAATATGAATCAGTTTAACGCAAACACATTTAGTCTGGTGGTAAGTAAAATGATAGGGCGAAAACACAGTCGGTGCGATGTAAACGCAATCCGTTCGACAGAAACTGATTTCATTACGTGCAAAGTGAAACGGTGCGACATCTGGAGGCAATATTTGCCACATCACTTGCAGGATTATTTCCCCTACATGACATATATATTATGATAAATCAAAGTACTAAAAGTACTGAGAATGCAAGGTTTGATAGGAAAGACTGTATGAATATTTGCACGATCAAATTTCCATAAATTTTACATCGTTTTAGCCGACATGGCGATCTTTGGCGACCTACCAAAATCTTAGAGGGTCAATCCATTCCAAATATATTGTGATCAATTGTCATTAAACTGTTTCAAATCTAGACTAGAATATTATTTTATGAAATTGATTTGTGATTTGTGTTCATGGCCAAACTGTCACTCAAGATGACCTCCATGTCTAAAATTATGTCATTTACAGAGTGGCGTGTATTAAGTAGTCTTCCGGGAACAAGATGCACAAGAGGGCCTGTATCACTCTACTGGCTTGAATCGTCTAAGGCCGGAAAACAGTTTTTGTCTCGACTATTCGAAGAAAAAAAGAGACATAGGTGTTGCTTTTCCGGCGGCGGCGGCGGAGGCGTCAACATTCAAGTTTTGCGTTTAGGTATTTTTTTCACAAACTGTATGCACTAGACCTTTCAAACTTTGCTTGTAGTTGTATCTTGGGTGGTACATTGCAACGTGACAAAGCAAATGTGGAAGTGACCTTGACCCTCCAAGCAAAGGGCAGATAACTTAATAATTTTTAGGTTCAACTTATGAGTTTAGGTCACTTTTTCACAAACTGTATGCACTAGACCTTTCAAACGTTGCTTATAGTTGTATCTTGGGTGGTCCATCGCAACGTGACAAAGCAAATGTGGAAGTGACCTTGACCCTCCAAGCAAAGGGCAGATAACTTAATCTTTTGCATTTAGGTCACTTTTTCAAAAACTGTATGCACTAGACCTTTTCAACTTTGCTTATAGTTGTATCTTGAGCGGTACATCACAACGTGACAAAGCAAATGTGAAAGTGACCTTGACCCTCCAAGCAAAGGGCAGATAACTTAATAATGTTTAGGTTCAACATTTGCGTTTAGGTCACTTTTTCACAAACTGTATGCACTAGACCTTTCAAACTTTGCTTATAGTTGTATCTTTGGTGGTACATCGCAATGTGACAAAGCAAATGTGGAAGTGACCTTGACCCTCCAAGCAAAGGGCAGATAACTTAATAATTTTTAGGTTCAACTTTTGCATTTAGGTCACTTTTTCACAAACTGTATGCACTAGACCTTTAAAACTTTGCTTATAGTTGTATCTTGAGTGGTACATCAGAACGTGACAAAGCAAATGTGAAAGTGACCTTGACCCTCCAAGAAAAGGGCAGATAACTTAATTGTTACATGTACATCACTCTCTCATGAACTATAATTATGCACTAGATGTTTTAAACCTAATTGATAGCTTAATCTTTGGAAGAAAACATATTCCATTTTGATATAGTTGTGTCTTGGGTAGTGCATCTTTTTGGATGCATGGATTTCATCTATGACCTTGACCTACTTTCTGGAGCTGATGATTTTTAGCTCTACTGGTCAAGGGCCTTTATTTTTCATCCGATCTTTACAAAACTTGAACGTATTGTTAATATCAATGAAAGCTCGCATAAGTTCGAAAACCAGCCAGATCGGACTAGTAACAGCGGAGTTATGGCCCTTGATTTAGTTAAAAAATGCTATATTTTGCCTCGTTAATACGACAGGGCTTTCATTTTTCATCTGATCTTTACCAAACTTTACTAGATGTTTTGCCTTTTTTTTTTATTATTAGTATATATTTTTTTTATTATTTGTACATTTTTATTGTTTAAATTTGTTTTAAATATATATACATGTATATATTTTTTATTTTTTTAATTATTTTTTGATTATTTTTATTTTAATTTTTTTTTTTCTATTTGATATATTTATTGATTTATTGTTTTAAATGTTTTTGGTTATTTTTTTGTTGTTGTTTTTTAAAAAAAAAATGATATATATATATTTCTTTTTTTTTTTTTCATTTTTTTTTTCGGTACTTTTACCCGTGTATTTACTTATAGTCAATTTCAATTCTTCTTTCCATCAATAAATTTGTATTTTATTGTTTTAGTAAATACTACAGTAAAGTTTCTTTTCAATGTGTGGGACAGACATAGGGAAGCTGAATCAACGGGTAGTGCCTCTTGTTAAGTTATTTGTCCCTGCAGCAGAAGATGTTTTCTAGGTTACGCCACTGAACTTGGACAAGTTCAAAACCAGTTGCATCAGACTAGACACATCAGAATTATAGCCTTTGATTTAAAAAAACAACTGTTTTTCGGTAGGCCTTAGACTATTCAAGCCAGTAGAGTGATACAGGCCCTCTTGTGCATCTTGTTCCCGGAAGACTACTTAATACAAGCCACTCTGTAAATGACATAATTTTAGACATGGAGGTCATCTTGAGTGACAGTTTGGCCATAAAACACAAATCTGTCTATCCATCAGCAATTTCATAAAAAAATATTCTAGTCTAGAGTTAGATTTGAAACAGTTTATTGACAATTGATCACAATATATTTGGAATGGATTGACCATCTGATTTTGGTAGGTCGCCAAAGATCGCCAAGTTGGCTAAAACTATGTAAAATGTATGGAAATTTGATCGTGCAAATATCCATACAGTCTTTCCTATCAAACCTTGCATTCTCAGTACTTTTAGTACTTTGATTTGTCATATATTATGTAGGGGAATAACCCTGCAAATGAAGTGGCAAATATCGCCGCCAGATGTCGCACCGTTTCACTTTGCACGTAATGAAATCAGTTTCTGTCGAACAGACTGCGTTTGCATCGCACCGACTGTGTTTTCGCCCGATCATTTCACTTCGAACCGTATCAGTTCACTTTGTAACGAATGAACCGAGTTTACACGTCACATCGAATCAATATGTACGTCATCAAATGACTTTGCGTCGTATAGTTTGAAATTTTACATCGTATCATTTCACTTCGAACCGTATCAATTCACTTTGTAACGAATATACCGAGTTTACACGTCGCATCGAATCAATATGTACGTCATCAAATGACTTAGCGTCGTATGGTTTGAAATTGTACACCGTATCATTTCACTTTGAACCGTATCAATTCACTTTGTAATGAATGAACCGAGTATTTTAGAGTACAACATAACAAAAATGAAAGCCCGTCTCATAATTTAAATATGATCACTTACATTTGCACAGTATAGTACATTTTAATGTTTAATTTCTAAGGGTATAATTAAAGTAAGTATAATATATAAAGTATAATATGTAACTTCCTATTCCTTATTTATGTCCATTCGTGATGCGGTGCATAATCAGTTTATTTCTGAATTGGTAATCGGTGATATCATTCATTCGAATAGGTGATAACACTGACTCAACGCGAAAGGGTGATATCACCTATAAATGTATCACTCTTTCAAAACGAATGGGTGATGTCACTCATTTAAATTTGTAATATCACCCATTCAATAGGTGATATCACCCATCCATTTCAGTGATATCACCGATTCAAATAGGTGATATCTCCAAATGGTATTAAAAAGTAATACGGCGCCCCATCATAGGATGGGATCAGTCATTTATATAGAGTTTAAAATCCCCTTGCTTTATAAGGCCACCCTAATAAAGTGTTTGCACTTTCCCGACCCTAATTTCAAATTTTGGGTATGTAGTTACCTAAATATTTTCTTATGTTTTTAAAGCCAAATTTAACAACATAAAGAAAAACATTCATGTTTTAATTATTAAACTGATCTGGCATTTATTTATCAATGAAACTCAATACAAAGTTATATCAAAGGACTGAAGGTCCTGAGAGTCGCCAAGATTGAACAGTTTCTATTTTCTTGACGAGGTTAAAGGTTTTTAACATGGACAAACTGTTGATTCGCCGCAAAATGGGGAAACTCTAACCTGTTTTGCAAGGCGTAGTATAACCTTACATGTGTTGAAAAAGAAGTAGAACACCATACAAACAAAAATAAAGAGTAGATTTTTATCAGAATCAGAGAATCTTTCCCATATAGTCAATGAAGACTGTTGAACGATATTTGGAAAACATGCACGAAACTGACTTTGTTTTAGCCTCCACTGATTGAAGACAGAAATGAGAACAAGTTATGAAAATGTAATTGTTGATAAAGTTTTTATTTTAAATCAACTGAGTTAAGAGAATGTTTGAATATTCATATTAAAGACATTGAAAACTTGTCTTTGTTTGGAGTTAAAATAGTTTTTCAACAAATGTTATGCTAGTTACGACGGTCAGTTTTTTTAGTGGTGGAGGCAGACCACACAATATGATGGGGGCAGACCACCCAATTATTCCTGGGTAAAAGCAGTACTATATACCTCCCACCATCTGCAAGATTACTATGAATCAAAGACCCTCATACATATAACCCAAAAGCAGTGATTTGAACCGAGGTTAGAGCGCAATCGATTGGTATTCAGACATTGTCATTTCAATAGTCAAGTATAGGGCTGCAACATTACACTGCTCATGATATATTGCTATAATTTCTCTGACCACATGCATCGTATCAAAGGTATTTATTGCGTTTTAAAAACAACGAAATATGTATATATTTGATTTTCTAGCTTTATTGGCCTACGTAAACAAATGCAGTTTTAACGTAAATTAGTTACCCAACTGTATCACGATACATATCATTCTGCATCATGAATCGTCAATACATATTGTTTTGTTTTGCCATTACAAGCATCATTAGCAAAGTGTATCATTGCAGCCCTAGTAAAATAAAAGTAAAATACAGCGGAACACAATTCACTTTCTCACAACTGATTTAATTTTGTTTAGCCAAGAATGGCAACATGTAATGAAAATAGAAGGTGGTCAGTTGTGGTAATAAGTCTATTCCAGAATTGCACATCTCTCTTAATTCTAATCATTTATATACCCCTAGGTGTCGATATAACTAAATCACACCAATTTACATTGCAAATGTGGAGCTGTCCCTGAATTTGGTTAAAATATGCATGCTCTGGTTTAATGGCAAGCTTGTCATTTTCTTCATTAATACAAATAAACATGTTGTGTATGACTGCTTCTTCTCTTTGATGAACATTTGAATGTTTGCTTAGAGATTTGACCTCAACAAGTCCATTGTCTGTAATTCCTGATGCTGTATCACAAAGAGAAACTAACCAGTCTGGACTAGCTACCAAGTATGGGAAGTGTGGACTGACAATTAATCCTATGTCTTGGCCAGACACAATGTAACCTTCTTGCTATTTTAGTGTTCTGTACTGAGCAAGAGGCTCTGCTTGTTTTCCCCAATTTGTATGAGCCGAGGTGAAAGGCTTTGACTGGCTAATCGCTGCAGTAGTTTGTCGGCTATAAGTTTAGAACAGTGTGCAATTTCTTTCAAGTTAGATGATGTAAGACGTTTTGATCGTTCAAAGGCCCAAATTTCACCACTAGAACTTTGTCCAAGAACTTTGTCCAACAGTATGTTTAGAAATATTCTGCTGTTCTTCTGACGTAGCAATTTTTACAATATTTTCGTAATAATTCAACTCGGCTGCAGTAACATTAAAGGTTTCTTCAAATGAAACAATTGAACAATTACTTGACTGATTTATATGAGAACATGAGACTGTTGCTTCAGTCGGAGTACTATTAGTCTCTGGTACATGATTGTGCACTGGTTCGAAATTATTTCCCTCCAGAATGTCCACTAATTGTCCTTTTCATAATTATATGAATCCATTTTAATATCTGCAAACCTTATGCATGCCTTATACTTTTGGTTTGTGCGATGTCTGCAATTTTGAAGTCTGCGACTGAGCTGCAGGTGTAAATTTGTTTCCGGCGCGTTGACAGTTCATGACTTGAAAGAGGATTGCAGCAACATGTTTACAAACTCCACCAAAACCAGCTTTGCACATACACCTGGCACCCTGTATAGACCCAGAGTGCTCATCTAAGCAAAGGTGCACAGGGTATTTCCTTTTGGGTTTTGAATTAACAGTTAAAAATCCCCTGTCAAATTATGCAACCACGTCTCCTCGAATAATCATGACTTCGTCATCTACATCAATCTTAAACTCTGAATAGATTACTTTGTTCGAATTATAAAAGATCCAACCCTTGTCCCTATGCTTCTGTGCAGTTGCCTTTGTTCCATCACACTTAATCAAGAAAAACTGGTAGATGTCACTGTCCTCAATAAGGGGCACATTGTCCAGATAGTTGGTATAGCCAGCAGGTGGAGGGTGGTCCAATATTGCCTGCACAAAACCTTGGTGGGAATTTACAGTTTCATCGGTGTATAGTTTTATCGAATTTCTGTCCGAGTTGATCAGATATTTCTTGTCCCATTAATTCTGGATATAATGATTTACTCTGAAAGTAGACAGAATACAATGTTAACTCCCAGCATTTGATTTTCATGTGTACATGTAATATACAGGGCTGCAACAAATCAATGATATACCGGTATATTGTGATGCATTTCAATCCAATACACTGTATCAGATCAGCTGTATCGTGATGTAACCGTATAATGACTTTTAAAGACATTATCTGTATCGATTTTGCCACACACAAACTTATTGCATAGATGCTTTTTCATCATATTTCTTTTGACTAAAGACCTTTTTACAAACCTATAATTTAAAGTTCCACAATTTTAACCCAGAAACACCATGACACCGTCAATTACATACTTGATAAACTTAAGTTGATGGAACATGCTGTTGCATATTATAATAAAATAGAAACATTTAAAATAAGAAAAATATATAATTACTTGATACAAAAACATCAGCTAAGTGAATTTAAAACAATGATGATTTATTCATAACTTTCACATCCGGTCAACTTCCGGTATGTTGAGATATTCAGTAGGTGAAAATAAAGGGATTTACTCGGACTTTATCCTCAATCTCTATATGAAAAATGAAAATATTAGACTATGATTTAAATTAAATGTATCCATATTGGTGTTTTAAAATCAGACAACACAAAAAGAAGATACACAGATGTACACAAAAAAATATAGCTTGTAATATAATTATGCCTACAAACTAGTTTTATAAAAGGCTAAAGTCAGTTGAGCACCAACGATAAACACCGAGTTTACCCCTTACCAGAATGTGGAGGTCTTTTATTTTATTGATCACTGATTGGTCAAATTATTTTGAAGATGTCATGTGAAAAGTATGAATTAACAGATCTACGGTAGCACAGAGCAGTAATATTTGCAACATGTATCACAATGGGTCTTATCACACTACATTATATATTGTGTATCGACAGGTCTGACCTGGGTCCTCGCAATACGCAGCCCTAGTAGATGAATAATAATAATATAAAGAGGAGATTTTTACACCCTATCATCATTCGAGTCCATAATGAAACACATTTATAGAAACACATTTAGTTATATTTACACAATTTACAAACGTATCCTCGACCTATTAGTTTACGACCACTTAACGACAGTTGGCTACATATATCAGAAAAACATTATATATTTGACATAATATGATGTTAGCTAAAATAAAGAATTCAAACTGCAACAAAAACTACCGCGACTTTTGATTATTTTTTGTTTATTTTCCATCTGATAACATCTGTAAATGTTTGACCTCATATTGTTTATTTCCAGTGAACGGCATGTGTTTCCGATCACTGTCTTTACTATAGTTTTTCACCCCGAGATGCAGTATTTTCATACGGGAAATTGTATGCAAATTGTATGACCTAATTTCAACTGGCCGACAGCGTAAAGAAAAAAGCATCAACTATTTTTTAATACTTTTAATTGAGCAGGAAGAAACAAAGCCCTACTTATTTTCTATGAAAAATATGAGCAGCCTCATCACCTTAACATCTATATCTTTCAGTACGGTGGAGTCTTTAAATTATTGTCTTCTGCTGTTTTCATAACATGGCCACCTGCTTGTCAAGAATTTAGGTCACGTGGGAAATGTACTAACATAAATATTACCATTTGTTTTAACGCAAACACCGATATTTCATCAAGTTTTATGCAGGTACCCCAGCCTTTGACATAACCCGTTTATCATTTCATATTTTACAATTAAATAAAACGTGTTCATAACTTATGAAAGGCAAAGGTTTAAATCATCATTGCATCATCAAATATAGTCTGCTTTAAAATGGGATACATTTAATGACGAGAACACCGGTAAAGCGATAAAATATCCACAGGAAAATTATCCGTAGCCTTAAAAACTCAGTCTTATTTGCAAGTTTTTCTGTTGTTGTTTAGAACTATTCATTAAGCAGACGGTCATAAAAAAGTTGATGACGAAATGTGCACAATAAACATGCGCAGACGTAGTTTCCGCCATCAGTCGAAATCACATGGCGGTCGAAAACAAATAGAAAGACGATACTTCAAAAATAATTCATTATCTGCATTACCCCACCCACCCATCATTTAATATGCGAACATTATTTTTCCGGGTTCATTGTGTTAATATAACGCTATTGTGTCAACGAGTCATTTGACTTCCAACTATTTACCGAGATGGTTTAAGTTACTGGGTTATGCGATGTCAAATATACAGACTAAAACAATTGGAGTCAACTGTCATACTGTTTACCTTCTTTCTTGCCCGATAGGCTGGATCCTTTCCGACACTTTAGCCAACGAACAAGTTCTTGGTTAAAGTTTCGGGCATTTTCCCTCGTAATGATCACTAGGAATCAATCAAGATCTGGTTATAAAGCTACAAAAACTCTGGATTGAGTGATTGTTGAATTGACTTCCGCGTTACTTTCGGCCATGTTTACAAAATCCGCTGCCGATTACACGGATGAAGTGCGCGTGACGTCACGCCATATGCGTGTATTATTGCGCATAGCATTTCAGTTCGTTTTTCAAAAAAGACACGTATATACTGTATACAATGACAATTATTCACAATCAGTAGTTATATTATTCGGTATATATTACGTTCATGTCAGTCACCTTATGAAAGTAAGTTATACTTGATGCAGTTAAAGGAACTACATTCTCGAAGTGCGTAAAACACCCATCCTTATTTGGGCATATGATATTAATGCGCATAATAGTTCGTTAAACCTACAAAAAAGACATGTTTATACTGTATACAATTACAATTATTTCATTATTTCACAATCAGTAGTTATATTACTCGGTATACATAACGTTCGTGTCAGTCACCTTATCAAATTAAGTTGTATTTGAAGCAGTTAAAGGGGACTACATTGCTTACAACGGTAAAGCGTTTCATCCGTTTTAAAAAAAGTCCATATTCACAAATTCCACTATACACACATACATGATTCCAAAAAGGCTGACGCATGGCGACTCAAAAAACAAAAGGGTCATATGGCCCTGATTCTCCCACCTGATGACCTTGTCCACTCCAAACACATGTAACAGTAACAGCTCAAGTGGGTAAGACAAAATAAATGTCTGGTAAGTTAAGAGAAGATTTTTCAATTGTTGCCCTTATAAGACTCTTTAAAACTGTGACCCTCAGGGCAGGGCAAATTTAGTCACACTTCAAACAGGTTTGATAGAGGACTCTAAGCTATGGTATATGCACAATATTAGACCTCTATCTCTTGTAGTTTCAGAGAAGAGGATTTCCTATAGAACTATGAGCACTGGGCGGCGCCAAATTTGACACCAGGGTCACCATTTGAACAAACACTGTACGCTTTGTGGTTTTTTAAGTTGTTCCCTATATGTCTGTGAAACATGTAATCCCTGGGGTTGGACCAAATTTGACCCGGGGTCACTATTCAAACAAACGTTTGGTAGAAGACCAAAGCTTATGGTAATGGCAAAATATTAGACCTCTAGCTTTGACTTGTAGTTTCAGAGATGAAGATTTTTAAAAATTGTCCTAAGTAACTAGGTATTATGTTAAATCTGCGACTGCCGGAGCAGGGGCAGATTTTACCACAGGGTCACCATTTGAACAACATTAATTTTGTAAAGGATTATAATCTTATAATGCTACATGCAATATACAAAAGCTCTATACCTTTGGGTTTCAGAAAAGATGTTTAAAGATTTTCCCTATAAAAGTCCATGTAAAACATGTGACCCTAAAATTTGGATAATTTGATAAAATGGCTTATTTTATATAGAAATGATGTCTCGTCTGCTCTCACTGGATAAATGGACTATTCTGTGGATCACTTTATTTTGTTCACTTAAAAACAAAACAACTTTTGAGTAAAATTGCATCAAACTTTTCGGATATAAAGGACACACTTTCTGACATGTAAGCAAAAATAATATAAAATCAAATAAAACACTTTTAAGTATTATGGAAAGTTTAGACTTACATGACATCTGGAGAATATTTAATGACAAAGTTAAAAGATATACTTGGAGAGACCCTTTTAATAAGATGGCACGTTTAGACTATTTTCTTGTGTCATCCGATTTCCAAGATAGTGTCGAAAAATGTTCAATCGATATTTCTTATAAATCTGATCATTCAGCAATCTCAGTTAATTTTTTATTCATTGACCAAAAACGAGGCCGTGGCACATGGAAATTTAATAACAGCCTACTAACAAACATTGAATATGTTAATACTATCAAACAAACTATTGCTGAAACCATAGAACAATACAGAGTGGATAATGAAAATGAACAACAAGAAATTGAATTTAACATAAATGACCAACTATTTTGGGAGACTCTTAAGATCATGATTAGAGGTAAAACTATTTCATTCGCCTCATTTTTAAAAAGAGAAAAAAATAAGAAAGAAAATGAAATAGAAGCTAAAATTAAAAATTTATATGTTTTAATAGACAATGGTGATTTCTCAGTTAATAATGAAATTGATCAGTTACAGATAGAATTAAAAACAATTCGAGATGAACGAATGAGAGGAATTATTTTAAGAACAAAAGCGAAATGGAAAGTCGAAGGAGAAAAATCCGCTAAATATTTTTGTAATTTAGAAAAGAGACAATATACTGAAAAATTAATATCCAAACTTATTAAAAATGATGGACAGGAAATAAATGACTTAAAAGAAATACTAACTGAACAGAAATACTTTTATGAAACTCTTTATAGTTCTAAACCTTCTACATCGCAGCAACACGAAGATTATTTTTTTGACACAAACAATCCATTTTTAAATAAACTAAACGAAGAAGAACGGGAGTCATTAGAAGGACATCTTAGTGTACACGAATGTTTAAATGTTTTAAAAAATATGAAAAATGAAAAATCGCCTGGATCTGATGGCTTTACGGCAGAATTTTATAAATTCTTTTGGAACGATATTGGTTCTTTTCTTGTTAAATCATTGAACTATGGATACCATATTAAATCTTTATCAATAACACAAAGACAAGGTGTCATCTCTTGTCTCCCAAAAGAAGGTAAATCAAAAACGCACTTAAAAAAACTGGAGGCCTATCTCGTTATTAAATGTGGATGGAAAAATTGCATCCTCAGCTATTGCCACTCGAATAAAATCAGTACTTTTAAAATTAATATCTGAAAGTCAAACAGGATTTTTAAAGGGTAGGCAAATTAGTGAATCTACTAGGCTAATATCTGACCTTATTTTAAAATGTGAAGAAGACAATATACCAGGGCTCCTTGTTTGACTAGATTTTGAAAAAGCATTTGACTCTTTGGAATGGAAATTCATCGAAAAATGTTTACGTTTTCTTAATTTTGGAGAGTCCATTTTAAATTGGTTTCATACATTTTATAATAATGTTTCGAGTTGTGTCCTGAATAATGGCCATTGTTCAGAGTTGTTCCCTATTCAACGCGGGGTCCGACAAGGAGATCCTCTTTCTCCGTATCTTTTTATCATATGTGTTGAATTTTTAAGTGCTGCCTTGAAAAATCACCCTGATATTAAAGGTATTCGAATAAAAGATTCAGAATATTTATTAAATCAATATGCGGATGACTCCTCTCTATTTCTAGAAGATGACGAAATTTCTCTTAATACTGCACTTCAGTTAGTAGATAAGTTTTACCTTTGCTCAGGATTAAAAGCAAACTTCGATAAAACACAAGTTATATGGATAGGCTCAAAAAAAGGTTGTCGTGACAAAATCCGTACTGAGAAACCAGTTATATGGAACTTCAAAGGCAACTTTAAACTATTAGGGATAACATACAACTTAGAAGGAGACAACTATTTTATAAACAACTACCTCACCAAACTTAAAAAAATCAAAAATATGTTGAACGATTGGTCCTTCAGAAATCTTACCCTTATTGGCAAAACAACGATTATAAAAACACTCGCTCTTCCAATCATTATTGATTGTCTAACGGTCCTTCCTGACCCACCGGAACATATATTTGATGAATTCCAAATTACATTGTTTAATTTCTTATGGTCTGGTAAAAATGACAAAATTAAACGAACAGTCATGATAAATCAGATTGAAAACGGTGGTTTAAAAGTACCACATATCAAATCATTAAGTCATTCATTGAAACTTGTATGGGTGAAAAAACTTTTAGACCCAGAAATATTCTCAGCATGGAAAACCCTTATTTTAAATGATCTAGAACAGTTCGGTGGTTATAAACTTTGGTATCGCCATAAAGACGGAATTCTCAAACTAGCAAGTTATCAGAACAGTTTCTGGCAAAATGTAATGCAATCTTGGGCATTTTTAGATAGTGAAAACACCACAAACACACATACAGATATTTTATCAGAACCTATATTTTATAATTTAAATATTGTGTTAAACTGGGACTTAAACCTCTTTAAAGTGTTAAGTCAAAATGCAGTATTCTTCATTAACGATCTTGTAAATGAACGGTGTGAGTTTTTATCTTGTAATGATTTCTCAACTAAATACAATGCACGCATTCCATTTACATCTTATTATGGAATAATTAATGCAATCCCTAATGAATGGAAAACGTGTATTAAGAATAAAACTAAAATTGAACATCCTTTAAATAAAAATATTCATAAATTAAAATCAGCAAAAAAAGTAAATCAATCGTTTTATGAAGACTTTTTAAAATCAGTAAGCTTAACACCCAATAACTCGCAAGAAAAATGGAACATAGAACTCGGAATAACCTTAACAAAGGAAGACTGGAAATTTCTATATCAACACACTTTTACAATAACCGATGACACTTACCTCCAAAGTCTTCAATTCAAAATACTTCATCGTATTTTGTTTACTAATACCAAATTGTATCAATGTAAAATGTCAGAAACAGAACTATGCACTTTTTGCAACAACTCACAGGAAACTGTTTCATATCTATTTTTTGAATGTATGTATTCAAAGAATATACTGCTAAGATTGTTTGAACAAATTAAGAATCGTTGCGGAATTTCTATCGAATTACGACCCGAAGAGGTCCTCCTTGGTTTTAAACAGCATGAATATGTTTTAAATTCGATTATTAATATTTGTTTACTTGTTAATTAATATTCGCCCAACCCCTGGCAAATCGAAAAATAAAAAAGTCAACCTCCAACATCCTCTACGGATATTATTGATGAACTGCCAATCAGTTAAAAATAAGACAACTGAATTGCACACAGTGATTGAGTCTGTCAAGCCAGATATAATTCTTGGCAATGAATCCTGGCTGAAACCAGATATTGCAAATTCAGAGATATTTCCACAAGCTTATGAAGCTATTAGGAAGGACAGGGAGGATGGCCATGGGGGTGTCTTCATTGCCTATAAGAGAGATCTACTATGTGTAGCTACCCCGGAGCTTAACACAGATTGTGAAATCACTTGGTGCAAACTCCAAATCATAGGCACCAAGACCCTTTACCTTTCATCCTTCTATAGACCACCAAACAAGACACAACCCGAGTACCTAGACCAATTTAATGAATCACTGAGACGCATTATGACAAATCAATCAGCCAATATTGTTGTTGGTGGTGACTTCAACTGTGGGGACATTGAATGGGGTACAATGTTTGTACCACCAGGTGCCAATCAAAGTCACACTCAAAAACAACTGGTCGACATCGTGAATGAGCACTGTCTCAACCAGGTTGTAGACCTCCCGACAAGACAAGACCGAACCCTTGGCCTCCTTTTGACAAATAACCCTGTACCTGTCAACAGGGTTAAAACACTACCACCTATTGGTAAAGCTGACCATGACATTGTATTAGTGGAGTATGATATTAAGTCAAAAAGAGTCAGACAGACCCCAAGAAAGATTTATCTGTACAAAACAGCAGACATGGACGGACTTAAATCTCACCTGGGACAATACAGAGACAAAATCCTAGCCCAGGATTTAAACAAATTCTCAACAAATGACTTGTGGACTGACTTTAAGACAGAAGTAATTAAGGCGATGAACACATTTGTTCCATCAAAAATGACAAGCTCACGTGTTGGTCACCCGTGGATCAATACTGACATTAAGAGACTTCTGAAAAGAAGGGAAAAGCTTTTCAGACGTTCACGCAGATCTAACTCTCCCCAAGAAATAGAAAAATATAAGAAATTTAGGACACAACTACAAAAGAAAATCAGAGATGCCCACTTTAAAAATGTTAATGATATCTTCGCCTCGTCCGAGGATGAAAATCCAAAGGCTACCCCTAAAAAATTCTGGTCATATATTAATAGCCTTAGGAATGGACAAAATAACATATCGTCCTTAAGAGAAAATGGTATCCTGATGACGGACAGTAAAGAGAAAGCTAATATTCTCAACAATCAGTTTCACTCGGTTTTTATGGAAGAGGGTAAAACAAGTCTACCACAATTAGGAAAAGGTCAACACCCAAATATGAATGACATCTACGTATACCCAAATGGTGTAAGGTCATATCTTGGGAAACTAAATCGCAATAAAGCTTCCGGCCCAGACACTATCAATGCACGCATACTTAAGGAATGCTGCAATGAATTGGGTGACATCCTTACAACTATATTTAATAGGTCACTCCAAACCGGACAAGTAAGTCCCTGACGACTGGCGCAAAGCCAATGTGGCTCCAATCTATAAGGGGGAAAAGTATGACCCCTCTAATTATAGGCCGGTCTCACTAACATGCATATGCTGTAAGGTTCTAGAACATATCCCAGTTTGTAATATTATGAAGCATCTACACACAAACGACATACTTGTTGACTCGCAGCACGGTTTCAGAAGCAGACGTTCTTGTGAAACTCAGTTAGTTCAATTTATTCATGACATAGCGCTAAATCTAGACAGAGGTTACAATAAGAAGCACAAACAGACAGACGTTATTGTGATGGACTTTGCCAAAGCCTTCGACAAAGTCCCTCACAAGCGACTACTATACAAACTAAACCACTACGGTGTAAGTGGGACAACCAACCGTTGGATCGCCTCATGGTTATCAGACAGGACACAGAAGTAGTACTCGACGGAACGCACTCCGATCCAGCTCCAGTTATATCCGGTGTCCCCCAAGGCTCCTGCCTGGGTCCCATTCTTTTCTTATTGTTCATTAACGACCTCCCTGATGGTATATCGTCAAATGTTAGGCTTTTTGCAGATGACTGTGTCCTCTACAAACATATATATTCCCATCAGGACCACATTGAACTACAGACCGACCTACAGAAACTTGGTACATGGGAGCAACAGTGGCTCATGAAGTTCAATGTGTCCAAATGTCACTCAATGAGAATAACACGACACCGACCAGACAAGCAATTTAATTACCGTTACACCTTACATGGACAGACGCTTGACGAGGTGAAAGCAACAAAGTACCTGGGGGTTACAATCACTGATACACTAGACTGGACGCCGCACATCCAAACTATAACCAACAAGGCAACAAAAACTCTTGGCTTTCTACGCCGAAATCTGTCACTCGCCCCCAGGGAAACTAAGGTAAATGCTTACCAGACTTTAGTTCGTCCTCAACTTGAATATGCCTCCACAATTTGGAATCCCCATACCCAGGTTAACAAACATAAAATTGAGATGGTACAAAGAACAGCAGCTAGATGGACATGTAGGAGATGGCATAATACCAGTCATGTTGGGGACATGCTTGACGATTTACAGTGGTCAACCCTAGAGCAAAGACGTACCAACTCATGTTTAACATTCTTTTACAAAATACATAATGGACTAGTTGACATTGACAGAGACCGTTATCTTATGACTAATAAAGCGACTAGATACTCAAAAAGAACATCCCATCTACAACAATACGATCGACTGACTGCCTCAACTGATCTTTTAAAGTTTTCATTTTTTCCAAGAGTAATACCACTTTGGAATGCTCTTCCAGAATCTACTGTTTCCATGACTACAGTAGATTCTTTCAAGTCTAAACTTAATTAGACTTATAAAATGAGAGTTGACTATACACACAACTCTCGCATCATATTTGTAATTAGTTTTAATGTTAAGGTCAGTAGTCATTTGTTTTTAATTCTATAATTCATCTTTAGACACTGTACTTAACTTTTATTAAATATACAGTTTCTGGCTGCATATATGCCACCACCCTGTCGTGATGATCAGAAATGATCGGTGGCAGTAAAGGAAGAAAGAAAAAGAAAGAAAGTCTATAAAAGTTATGTCTATTCAAGCAAATTGAAAAAATGTCTCCCAAACTATGATGTTTTCATCGAACATCTGAAAAGATATAAACACTTGGAATTGTTCTCATCATTTATGTACTCTGTACCAAAATCTAATGCCATAAAGGCGAGATGGAACATAATTAGCCAACTGTTTATTTAGGATATTACCCTTTTTGGTATATCTATGTATATGTATGTGTGCATGTATGTATATGTATATATGTGTGTATGTATGTATATATGTATGTGTGTGTATATGTATGTGATTATATATAAGAATGTAATATTAATAGTTAATTTAGTGTAGGTTTGTATTGACTTCATTTATTCCGTTATTTTCGTTTTTGCTCTTCTTGAAATTCAATTATCTTGACTGGATTCTATTATATTTCCTTTCCGTTTAACATGTTTTACCAGAAATGTATATATATGTGTATGCAACTGTATATGTAAGTATATGTAAGTACACAATGCGTCTGAAATAAAAGCATTAAAAAAAAAAAAAAAAAATATTTGTGATATTATGTTCACATCAATAGTGCAGAAAAAAACAACAACGGAAATGTCCGTATTTTTTATTTGACATGTTTGACCATCCATATTTAGTTTCGTTGATATAATGATCGAATTTCCCTATTTGTTTATTTATTAATTTATTGTTTTTCTGCCATTGTGTATATCTTAAATAGAAGGTGCATCTGTATCAGCCAATCAGGAACGATACCAGAATATCGGTAAAATAGCTGCCGCATCAAAATTAATTTAGAACAAAGGTTTGAGACGTTTGTCTTGAAAAAAGCAAGCGTCGCAGATGATCTAGACTACACCACTGCGCTTCAGTATCCACAGACAACCACAGGCACCCGGCACAGAGCTAAGATTGTAAAAGATGGATTGGAGTGGTTAAAATATTAATTAATTGAGTTCTGGACCCCCAAAAAATGGTTATATATATGTATATATATTATATTCTTAGGTTAAAATATTAATTAATTGAGTTATGAACCCCCAAAAAATGGTTATATATATGTATATATATTATATTCTAAAGAATATAATATATATATACATATATATAACCATATAATATATATATAGTATATGTATATATATTATATTCTTTATTAATTGAGTTCTGGACCCCCAAAAAATGGTTATATATATGTATATATTATATACATATATATAACCATTTTTTGGGGGTCCAGAACTCAATTAATAAAATATATACATATATATAACCATTTTTTGGGGGTCCAGAACTCAATTAATAAAGAATATAATATATATACATATATATAACCATTTTTTGGGGGTCCAGAACTCAATTAATTAATATTTTAACCACTCAAATCCATCTTTTACTATCCTAGCTCTGTGCCGGGTGCCTGTGCAGACAACACTGTCAATAGCCGTGTTATAGTCGTTGTATGTACGAGTCTTATATGTGGACAAATTGGTAGTGTACAGCAGATGAGGAAAGTATGTCTGAAAATATTCATTAGTCATACTGGAAAGGTATATAAAACGAAGCCATTTCATGTTTTATCATTTTATTATCAATATTTTAATTGCAATCAATGATGTACCATCAGTTTTACAAACACACAGCACACGTATTCTAGTGGAAAGTTGATCTATAGAACAGAAATAAATAAAACAAATTAAACATCTATCTTACATCCGAGTATTTCCGCTGGTTGTTTTTATTCGGCTTATATTTGGTGATATGAAGCAAGGAACAAGATCGCCAAAGATAAAAGTTTTTTTTGTTTTACAAACTTAATAATAATATTATAATATTTCACCAAAATATCTGTTTAGTATTGAAATTGCATGATTAACATCTGTATGTTATATGCTGGTTACACTGTCCTGATTATATGGTTTTATTTCTTCATACTCTAAAGCAAAATCCAGACAATAAAATGTGGAATACTGTCCGTAGTATATGACTATATCCCGTCTCTCTGTTTTGAAAGCACAATTGGATGTTGTTTTTAGTACTGAAATCACTAAAACAACCACTTGAAACGTCTTTTTTGCGATAGCTTCCAACATGTACTGCAGGAGTTATATACCACATGCATACATAATTTACATTACTGTACTTTTCACCAGATCAGGAGAATGAATTTTCACAGATTACGTATCTAAAATTCATTTTAGATTATTTAAATGAAACTTGACAAAAAATAATTCGATTTGGACACTTCTTAATGTAAATAATTCCTGAATAATATTCAAGTTAAACATAATTCCTAATTTATCTCTATATGACGTGTGTATTTGATTTGTTTAATGTATGCCAATTGCATCTCTTTATAAAAAGTAAAAAACGAATCACTGTTTTTACCAAGTTACAGCTTGTATAGCTATATGAGCATAGCATGCACTAGCCTAATAAATTGGCTCCTATGCAGTTTTTTTTTTATTATTCTGACGTTCTATGTAACTGCATATACGTTGATGCTCGCCAATACGAAAAATTTCAAAAGATTATTTACACAAGACTGCATGTCCGCAATAATTGTCTCGCCAATACTGCTATTAAGAAATTCAATGTTGAATGAATGAAGAGCCATGCTTTTTCTGAAATGCAATACAGAGTTCTGAAATGCAATACAGAGTTCTGAAATCTGTACTTGTGAGTGGGCTTGCTGAACAATACAGAGTTCTGAAATCTGTACTTACAAGTGGTACCTACGTCTCGCCACTTTCATCGAAGGCGAGACAAAAATGATATACTCAGTAACTCTGTCAAGACTCAACACATAATATTTAGCGTGATTCAACACGATGTACCGGTACATCAACCATGGTAAGTGCTGATCAAGTGATCGAGTGTTAAACATGTATCATTATACAGTTAGATTTACAGCTATAATACCAACCATTAATCATGTCCTTATACAGTTAGATTTACAGCTATAATACCAACATTAATCATGTCCTTATACAGTTAGATTTACAGCTATAATACCAACCATTAATCATGTCCTTATACAGTTAGATTTACAGCTTTAATACCAACATTAATCATGTCCTTATACAGTTAGATTTACAGCTATAATACCGACCATTAATCATGTCCTTATACAGTTAGATTTACAGCTATAATACCAACATTAATCATGTCCTTATACAGTTAGATTTACAGCTATAATACCAACCATTAATCATGTCCTTATACAGTTAGATTTACAGCTATAATACCAACCATTAATCATGTCCTTATACAGTTAGATTTACAGCTATAATACCAACATTAATCATGTCATTATACAGTTAGATTTACAGCTATAATACCAACCATTAATCATGTCCTTATACAGTTAGATTTACAGCTATAATACCAACATTAATCATGTCATTATACAGTTAGATTTACAGCTATAATACCAACATTAATCATGTCATTATACAGTTAGATTTACAGCTATAATACCAACATTAATCATGTCATTATACAGTTAGATTTACAGCTATAATACCAACATTAATCATGTCCTTATACAGTTAGATTTACAGCTATAATACCAACATTAATCATGTCATTATACAGTTAGATTTACAGCTATAATACCAACATTAATCATGTCATTATACAGTTAGATTTACAGCTATAATACCAACATTAATCATGTCCTTATACAGTTAGATTTACAGCTATAATACCAACATTAATCATGTCATTATACAGTTAGATTTACAGCTATAATACCAACATTAATCATGTTAATGCTTCCTACATTTCAGTCAACATACAGTTTTGCAAAGCTACTATTATTATATTTTAGTTAAAAATTAAAAAAAAATCAACAAACATTTCTACATTAACTATTGATGGGTGAACATGAAGGGTGAATGTTATATTAAGGCATTTAAAGGTCATTAAAACCGACTACATGTAAAATATTTACTAACCTTTGCATACCGAATTAAACACATTGCTTTGTAAACACACAGCAGCTTTAAATACTGTATGGACCGTTCTCCTCTGCTACATTTGAATGTTATCTTAGCATACAAACATGCAGGTCGCACGTATCCATTACATACAAGCATGCATAACTATTCAGAACATACATGTATTCAGACATACAAGCATGTATTCAGACATACAAGCATGTATTCAGAACATACAAGCATGTATTCAGACATACAAGCATGTATTCAGAACATACAAGCATGTATTCAGACGACATACAAGCATGTATTCAGAACATACAAGCATGTATTCAGACATACAAGCATGTATTCAGACATACAAGCATGTATTCAGACGACATACAAGCATGTATTCAGACATACATACAAGCATGTATTCAGACATACAAGCATGTATTCAGACATACAAGCATGTATTCAGAACATACAAGCATATATTCAGAACATACAAGCATGTATTCAGACGACATACAAGCATGTATTCAGACGACATACAAGCATGTATTCAGACGACATACAAGCATGTATTCAGAACATACAAGCATGTATTTAGAACATACAAGCATGTATTCAGAACATACAAGCATGTATTCAGAACATACAAGCATGTATTCAGACATGCTTGTATACAAGCATGTATTCAGACATACAAGCATGTATTCAGACGACATACAAGCATGTATTCAGAACATACAAGCATGTATTCAGAACATACAAGCATGTATTCAGAACATACAAGCATGTATTCAGACATACAAGCATGTATTCAGACGACATACAAGCATGTATTCAGAACATACAAGCATGTATTCAGACATACAAGCATGTATTCAGACATACAAGCATGTATTCAGACATACAAGCATGTATTCAGAACATACAAGCATGTATTCAGAACATACAAGCATGTATTCAGAACATACAAGCATGTATTCAGACGACATACAAGCATGTATTCAGACATACATACAAGCATGTATTCAGAACATACAAGCATGTATTCAGACATACAAGCATGTATTCAGACGACATACAAGCATGTATTCAGAACATACAAGCATGTATTCAGACATACAAGCATGTATTCAGACATACAAGCATGTATTCAGACATACAAGCATGTATTCAGACATACATATAAGCATGTATTCAGACGACATACAAGCATGTATTCAGATGACATACAAGCATGTATTCAGACATACAAGCATGTATTCAGACATACAAGCATGTATTCAGACATGAAATTAATTGTATTGGGTTTTACAGTGCACCTACACAAGAAAGGTTATATGGAGCCAACATGGATATGAACATGCCAGGTCCATCCTCCATTTTATACATCAAGATAAAATATGGAGAATGGGCCTAGAATCTTCCAACCTGCAGAACTGCAAAGTTGCTGCAAATTCTATAGTAGACACTCCATTTACGATGCAAGAGATATTTAAAGATTTTTTTCCCCTGGAAATCTACTAAGATGAACTGAATTTGGTTCTATAACACTGCAACACAATACACATTATATGGCAGTCCAGACTCTATTGTACCCATCCCTTTAGGACGTCTTATCGATTATCGGGGACAGGGACGTTAAACCTTAGAGCAATAACAACAACAATACTTTATATGGCGCCAATATAGATATGGAAAACTTACAACTACCGGAGAAACAAGAGTTAATGCAACTCCAGCTGTTTAACTGAACTGAACTGCGGTTTTACGGTGCACCAACGCAAAAAAGGTTATATGGCGTCAACAGGAATGAACATTCCAGGTCCAAATTCCAGTGTCGCGTTTCTTTTTCCTTTCAGTATATTATACCGAGTATAGTTTATATAATACAGAGTCTAAACAGAACTATCACTGAACGTGATAATACCCCTGCTTGAACCAACTCAAGTCAAACAAAGGGTCATAATTCTGTAATAAATTAGGCATTCAACAATGGGCGACATAGACGGACATAAGACAACAGTTGTTGTGAGTGTATGAAGTTTGGGAACAATTGGTGTTTAATTTCAAAAGTGCCTTACTGGGGTCCAATGTATGTTTTAAGGGAATAGCCCCGAGATATGCTAGTAATAACAAGAGGTCAATGACCTTGAAGCTCTACTGATGGGTTTTTGATAGCTAGATCAGCATTCCTGTGAAGTTTCACGAAAATCCGTCAAGTAGTTTCAGAGTAGTCGCTACAAGTTTTCATTATATAACTCTATGTAAACAAAGATGGCCGCTGGCGTCGGTGGTTTTACCCAGGTGCCCGCCCGTGCACGAAAATACGAAAATTGCCCGGAGGGGCACCTGGGGTCTTCCTCCACCAGTGGAAGCTGGAAAGTCGCCATATGACCTTAGCTGTTGGTGCGACTATAAAATCCAATTCAATTCAAGTAGTCGCTACAAACTTGTATTTTGAAAATCTATTTTTAGCCATGACAGCCATCTTGAATTTCCAGCCGACCTGAAATTTTACTTGGATCAATTAGACATCAAGAGCAACATTCCTGTGAAGTTTCATGAAATCCATCAAGTAGTTACAGAGGAGTAGTCGCTACAAGTTTTTTTTACTAGATAACTCTATGTATAAAACAAAGATGGCCGCTGGCAGCCATGTTTAACGTCGAATCAAAATAATGTTCGATAAGGATCAACATCATGTCATACTGACCATTTTAGGAAAAGACGCATATCATTATTACTTATAGTTTTCAAGAAGTAGTCGCTACAAATCTGTTGTTTGAAAAATTATTTTTAGCCGTGGCGGCCATCTTGAATTTCCGGCCGAAATTTTGCTAGGATCAATTAGACATCAAGAGCAACATTCCTGTGCAGTTTCATGGAAATCTGTCAAGTAGTTTCAGAGGAGTAGTTGCTACAAGTTTTTACTAAATAACTCCATGTAAACAAAGATGGCCGCTGGCAGCCGTGTTTAACGTCGAATCAAAACCATTTTCGACAAGGACCAACATCATGTCATGCTGATCATTTTAGAAAAAGTCCCATATCAATATCACTTAAGAGTTTTCAAGAAGTAGTCGCTACAATCTTGTTTTTTTTTATAAATATATTTTTAGATTTGGTGGCCATCTTGGATTTCACATCAACATGAATTTTTGCTAGGATCAACTAGACTTCATGGGCAATATTTCTGTAAAGTTTCATGAAAATCCATTCAGTAGTTTCAGAGGAGTAGTCGCTACAAAAAAGTTTACGGACGGACAAACGGACGGACAGACGACGGACACCGCATCACGGCATAAGCTCTGCTGATCTCTGATCAGTAGAGCAAAAAATGCGTTACGGGACACGAGACAAAAATGTGTTACGCGATGTTACAGACAACGTGATTCATATATAGCCCCCACTTCACTTTGTGAAAGCGGAGTATAATAATATGACACTGCGTCAACAATATATTTGGGGCACTTGTTTCAGTCAAAATTTTATTTGGACTTTTCAGAAATATCTTGCTAGGGTATTTTCAATGCAAAATTCTGCTGCATCAAAAATTAGGAAAATATATTTAGGATTTGTATCCAAAAATGATTTTAATGTGTGGGATAAACATACAAAATATTAAGGCTAAACTCACATGAGATTTCTTAATTTTCTGCTGTCCCAGCAACAAGGCATTTATGCGTAACCCACTCAAGAAAGCATTTTGGCTGTAAAATATTTATTTCTCAACCAAATTTTAAAACTAAAGTATTTTTATTTACCACAAAGTATTCCAGTTCAGATGATAATATAAGTACTTATTGTTGAAATTGCTCATGTAAATGCCGAAAAACCTTTGGCTGGCACACGCTCCCAAACTATAGTCTGACACACGCTCCCAAGCTCTAGTTCATATAACACAAGAGTGTAGTAAACAAAACACCGAGTCTAGAAATAGGACACTGAGCCTAGTCGGGTAGCTTATAAATGATGCTTTCTGTTAACACAATACTTAAACAAACAAAGAGACATAGAGAAAACAAACAAAAAAATGAGCAAATTATATTTTATTAAAGAGACTGGAAGCTATCTGTAGTTTTATGGGTGGCAATCCAAATCCAAACAAAACCACCATAATGTGTTTTGAGTTTCATATTTAATACACATATGCACTAAGTAGGCCAAGTGTTAATACACATATGCACTAAGTAGGCCAAGTGTTAATACACATATGCACTAAGTAGGCCAAGTGTTAATACACATATGCACTAAGTAGGCCAAGTGTTAATACACATATGCACTAAGTAGGCCAAGTGTTAATACACATATGCACTAAGTAGGCCAAGTGTTAATACACATATGCACTAAGTAGGCCAAGTGTTAATACACATATGCACTAAGTAGGCCAAGTGTTAATACACATATGCACTAAGTAGGCCAAGTAATACACATATGCACTAAGTAGGCCAAGTGTTAATACACATATGCACTAAGTAGGCCAAGTAATACACATATGCACTAAGTAGGCCAAGTGTTAATACACATATGCACTAAGTAGGCCAAGTGTTAATACACATATGCACTAAGTAGGCCAAGTAATACACATATGCACTAAGTAGGCCAAGTGTTAATACACATATGCACTAAGTAGGCCAAGTAATACACATATGCACTAAGTAGGCCAAGTGTTAATACACATATGCACTAAGTAGGCCAAGTAATACACATATGCACTAAGTAGGCCAAGTGATTCGTACGATTTAATTATTGTTAAAGAAATAGTTTGGTCTGGAAAACGAGATGACTCGGCTAGTTTTTTTCTATAATAAATAACTAATATTAATTCATATGATGCTTTAAGGTTCTTAGAAAATCTTGTTAGTGATCGAGGAAATTAATAATTCAACCAAACTTAATATGCGACTTATTTAATGCATGTGCACATTTCATATGAAACTGAAGTACATTACGAGAGTTTTCTCTTGTATTTGTATACTGGCACCAATTACTCTCCCAGACTGCTCCAGTCCCTTTAAAAACAATGAAGTGGTAAAATAAATAACTTTTACAAGCACTATCGCTGCTGTCTTCGTAAAACAACCGCTATTCCCAAAACTATGGCCAAAAATGTTACTAGATACATATCCCAGTTAGGTCCCAGCTGATACCGTATGTCCAGTCTGTTTATAAGTGTGTAGTAATCTTCCAGCTGAAAAATAAAATAGAAAAATAGAATGGTAAAATAATAAATATTTGTCCATATAATTTTATTTTTTTATAAGGCAAACACTTGTATATACCATAGCACATGTAACTGTATAACTGACCTTAAGTATATAGGTCTCACAACACAGTTAGCTCCCTTAAAACCCACGGTAGGATAATTCTTCACCATAAAAAAGTAGCGGTGTTTCAGCTTTAAATATTTTTATTAATTGCTGGCAGACATATGTTTATTCTTGTTGCAGGTGAGACGATCAGTCTGAAATTGGACGTGCAGCAATGAAACTAAAATATGACAGTTTTAATGGATGTTGAAGAAGAGTAGGAATTCCGGTTAAACTTACAAGAGAATGCCCAAAGTCACCACACTGGTCAACATAGCAGGTTTTTTACATTTTTGTATGGGCAAATAATTATGTTTCATAAAAAGTGACTGTTGGCATGGAAACTTTCGGATCAGAATAGCTAAGTATTCATCCAGCCACTGTATTTATATAGTAGATACCAGATTTCCTCTAATAGTAGAATCTGGCGAGTTATGTGAAATGCCTTGGGCACTCTTATAAAAAGTTGTTGTTTTTTAGTGGGGTTTACAAAAGAGCGAAAACTTATTGAATTTTGATTTTATTTTTGGTTACAAAACATCGAAAAATAAAAATAAAAAGGTGTGGCTCTTATTAGTGAAAATACGGTAACCACTGTTGTAAATCTGTACTGTACAGTGAGACCTATAACAGCAAGGAGTAGGCACCATTTATATTCATTATATACAAAATACTGAAGTCATCATTATAGGTAGGCGATTATTGGTGGGGGATTATTGGTGGGGATTATTGGTGGGGGTTTATAGGTGAGGATTATTGGTGGGGGATTATTGGTAGGGGATTATTGGTGGGGGATTATTGGTAGGGGATTATTGGTGGGGGATTATTGGTAGGGGATTATTGGTGGGGATTATTGGTGGGGGATTATTGGTGGGGATTATTGGTGAGGATTATTGGTGGGGATTATTGGTGGGGATTACTGGTGGGGGATTATTGGTGGGGGATTATTGGTGGGATTGGTGGGGATTTATTGGTGGGGATTATTGGTGGGGATTATTGGCAGGGATTATTGGTGTGGGATTATTGGTGGGGATTATTGGTGGGATTGGTGGGGATTTATTGGTGGGGATTATTGGTGGGGGATTAATTTGCTTGGGATTTTATTGATCCAAACTACAGGATTCCAAAGAAATATGTTGAATACTAAAATGGCTTCTCTACATCAATTCTAGCAAATCAACATATTAGTGTCCCTATCAGGGCAGGAAATGTTATTTCAGAGTTACTCGTCCTACGTAATATTTGAATGGTCAAATTGATAAAAATGTTAAAGAATTTATCTGAATTTCTACTCATCCTGCATCAATGACCACTCATCATGGCGAGCGGATGAGAGGGATTTTCGTGTCCTGCCTAGGAGCATTATGTTGTAGGTAAATACCAAGATATTGCTAAACAAACTAACCTTCTAAATAACAGCAAACTTAGACTACAAAATCGTTTATCAAAATTCTAGCCAGGTGTTCAGTTCAGTTCATATAATAATGTATATATGCTGATTAAAAGTATAGGTTTATTCAAAGGTTGTTAAAATACCCATGATTGAATATGCGTAGAATTAATTATGAGTCGGTAACTCTTAATTCTACGCTCCAGTTTATGGAGTTTGGCCTGACTGCTTAATGTTGTTTATATTGTGTCTATAGAATTCGGATTCTCAAAATAGGTAAATCATATATATATACCTGTCAGTAGGTCAAGAAACGGTGTACATATGCTGTAAAATTTGGCTGTTGTTGGCGGGATGGTAGGCTACTTTAACCCTTAACCTGCTAAGCATGACCATAATAGCCTTTACGCCCATTGTAAACCCTGATCAGCCTAGGCCAAATGCTGCAGCTGCTGATCAATCATTTTCCCCAAAACACCCTTTTGTCACATAAATGGAATAGTTGTAATTCAAAGACAGAACAGTCCATTATATATATGAAGCGGGTTAAGAAGATTTACCGCTATTCTGAACCTACGAATGCCATAGTAAAAATAATTAAAACGTAACATCAAATTAATATTCCTAAGATTCTTTGATCAGTAGAGTCAACAATTATATTATTGTAAGCCATTCCTACCTCTTTGTTAAAAACATCTACACCATAAAATAATCCTAGTTTAAACAATGCTAAAGTGACTGGAATGTATGCGTCTCCGCTCGTCTCTACTGCCATGTCATAGAACCTCTTGGCCAAATGTACATCCTGTAAACAAATTGTTAAACAATTAATGTTTCGTTTAATACTGTTTTACATCATTTAAAGCACATGTTAAGCCATACACTGTATATGACAGTCAATTTTTGTGGTAGAGGCAGAACACCTCATTTTTCCTGGTTAGAACCAGTACTTTATACCTTCCGTCATCTTCAAGAATCAACACGTTCTCATTTGACAAGTCGAGCTCCCAGTGGAATTCGAAATCGAGAGCGGTGAGAGACGAGAAAGTTTTAGACGGCAGTATCTTTACTATACCAGCCATAGACGGCAGTATCTTTACTATACCAGCCATAGACGGCAGTATCTTTACTATACCAGCCATAGACGGCAGTATCTTTACTATACCAGCCATAGACGGCAGTATCTTTACTATACCAGCCATAGACGGCAGTATCTTTACTATACCAGCCACGGAAGAGTGCTACGTTACAATTATACAAAGTGTATATGTATGTATGGGGTTTAATGCAATTTAGCAATCTTTCAGTAATATCATGATGGTGTCTAGTTGTAGCAGTGAGCTCAACTGTATAGTGCTGCCACACTGGAATACTACACTGTAGACACATGACATGATACCCCACCACTGGAATACCACACCGTAGACACATGACATGATACCCTACTACTACACTGTAGACACATGACATGATACCCCACCACTGGAATACTAGACAAGTGACCTGTAGACACGTGACATGATACCCCACCACTGGAATACCACACTGTAGACACATGACATGATACCCCACCACTGGAATACTACACTGTAGACACATGACATGATACCCCACCACTGGAATACTACACTGTAGACACATGACATGATACCACACCACTGGAATACTACACTGTAGACACATGACATGATACCCCACCACTGGAATACTACACTGGAATACTACACTGCAGACACATGACATGATACCCCACCACTTTAACACTACACTAGTACTGTAGACACATGACATGATACCCCACCACTGGAATACTACACTGTAGACACATGACATGATACCCCACCACTGGAATACCACACTGTAGACACATGACATGATACCCCACCACTGGAATACCACACTGTAGACACATGACATGATACCCCACCACTGGAATACTACACTGTAGACACATGACATGATACCCCACCACTGGAATACTACACTGTAGACACATGACATGATACCCCACCACTGGAATACCACACTGTAGACACATGACATGATACCCCACCACTGGAATACTACACTGTATACACATGACATGATACCCCACCACTGGAATACCACACTGTAGACACATGACATGATACCCCACCACTGGAATACTACACTGTAGACACATGACATGATACCCCACCACTGGAATACCACACTGTAGACACATGACATGGTACCCCACCACTGGAATACCACACTGTAGACACATGACATGATACCCCACCACTGGAATACTACACTGTAGACACATGACATGATACCCCACCACTGGAATACCACACTGTAGACACATGACATGATACCCCACCACTGGAATACTACACTGTAGACACATGACATGATACCCCACCACTGGAATACTACACTGTAGACACATGACATGATACCCCACCACTGGAATACCACACTGTAGACACATGACATGATACCCCACCACTGGAATACTACACTGTAGACACGTGACCTGTATACACGTGACATGATACCCCACCACTGGAATACCACACTGTAGACACATGACATGATACCCCACCACTGGAATACTACACTGTAGACACATGACATGGTACCCCACCACTGGAATACTACACTGTAGACACATGACATGATACTCCACCACTGGAATACTACACTGTAGACACATGACATGATACCCCACCACTGCAATACTACACTGTAGACACATGACATGATACCCCACCACTGGAATACTACACTGTAGACACATGACATGGTACCCCACCACTGGAATACTACACTGTAGACACATGACATGATACCCCACCACTGGAATACTACACTGTAGACACATGACATGATACCCCACCACTGGAATACCACACTGTAGACACATGACATGATACCACACCCAGTCTCATTATACTGGCAATGAGCCAACTAGTCATAGCACTACCCTGATGAATGTCAAGCAAAGGATCTACCATCCTCTGCGCAGGGATATTGTAGCCACTAATCCCTGCCAGCACACAACGATAGCTGAGGCCCATGTTATTACAAAAAATGGCGATACACTAGGTAATGCTTGGTACAGCAAACTCTTGCCGTAACCAACAGACAATTGACAATAATATCGATTATCACCTTCGAGATGTTGAAAGCATTCAACCTGGTTTTGGCTTGGGTGTAATCTCTTTATTAAATTTACGCACAGCTTCTGTAATGTTCTCAACGGAATACATGTTTGTTTACAAGTACTGTAACTTAGTAACCGGTGTGGATGTTCGCTACAATTTTTATTTTTTATTTAATTTTTGTAACAAGATACCATTTTTCACACTATTTTCCTGTATTATGGACAAAGCAAGTTGAAATATTGGCCTAAAAAATATTTAACCAAGAAATTTAACCTATTAAGTTCACTGAAAGTGACATTCAGTGTAACAAAGCTCAGACTGTAAAACTTTATGTAAACAGTTGGTGAGAGAGTTCATGTCCACCCAATAGGCCGCATCCATCCAATCACGGTCATTTGTTCCCCCTCACCCCCACCCCCACTCCCCCCCTTCAATACCAAGCCAATATTAATTGCTGTACTGCTCATTTTTTTATATGTTGATTGATTTACGTCATTTTCAACACATTTTAGGCTATATATCATGGTCGATCTTTAATGGTGGAGGCAGACCATCCACCATTTCCAGGCCAGATCCA
Source organism: Cyrtodaria siliqua (assembly GCA_037043455.1). Classification (NCBI taxonomy): domain Eukaryota; kingdom Metazoa; phylum Mollusca; class Bivalvia; order Adapedonta; family Hiatellidae; genus Cyrtodaria; species Cyrtodaria siliqua. Next base: position 136,126 of record JAWPHD010001870.1, read on the forward strand.
GTACTGTATACCTCCGGCCATCCATAAGAACAGACACTTTCTCACTTGCAAGTCAAAGACCCAGTGGGATTCAAACACGCAGCGGTGCGGCGAGATTTTTTTTTATTATATAAATTAGTATTTTTTATAAATTTGTATACAGAAGCAATTTATTGTTTTGCTTTTAAATTCACACATACTAGTAAGTCAAGAAAGCACACCTAATTCAGGTACAGCCCTTTTTTGTAAATATACATGTAAATTATCATAAACTAAATAGCACCTGGTTCATAAGATGTATCTGTACAAAAGCAAATCAAGATTCATACCTGCTTCAGGCCGAGTCCATTCTCGTGCATGTATCCAAGATTATACATGGCCTGTGCATTATGCTGCTGTTCTGTGGCCAGTCTGTAGTGGCTGGCTGCCGACTCGTAGTCGATCTCCGTACCATAACCATAGTAATGATAGTCTCCCATCTTCAGCCGGGCAACAGTGGAACCTTGTGTGCAGAAGCAATATGGCGGTAATGAACAGGGATCAGTGCATGCTGTTATTGAATACATATTTAGAGGTTATTAACTGTGGTTGGTGTGCCTCTTTGTGATATTGGCTCGAGATACCCATATGAGGCTTTAGCTCATGGGCCTCATATGGCTATCAAGGGCCAATGTCACAAAGAGGCACACCTACCCTAGTTAATGACCTGTTTATTACATGCGTAAAGAAAAATATATTATTAAATGGCGCATTTCAGTAAAAATACTTTTTTATCTACTTGTGTATTTTTTCTTTAACCCTTTCACTGTCATGGTCGAAAACATTGATTTTACGACCAGTGTAAACCCAGATTAACATGCACACTATGTACAGGCTGATAAGGATTTACACCGTTCACCACTCAGTAAGAATGTTTTCCATAACATTTTACATTTAAATATACTGTGAAATCATTATATTTCGTGGGGGATTTAATTTCGCGTATTTCGTGGTTGACCCAAACCACGAAATCAAATCCCCACGATTATAAATGTCCAAGAGTTTGAATTAAGTAGTATGTGTACGAAACAGGCTTTTCCTGTTCGATTTTTATATCTACTATATTAAAACATTGTTCCCGATCGGTTATTTATTGCAGTTTTATCAATGAGTTTGGCATATTAACATAAGTTTAATACTTATTGAACCAGCATGACCAGGTTGTTTGTTGCAGATAAAAGGTTTATCATCATGTATGTATTGAATAATAAACAAAATAAAAACTTGCTTGTTTGTTTTAATCTTTTCAATATGTCAGTATGTATGCCGATGTGTTGACACACCTGTGTTTACGCAAGCGGACTAATAATTCCATTCACGAATGATATTTAAATTTGTTATCGTTGTCATCCTATACAGAGTATTGACCTTTAGTGGTCGGCAAAGTGAAATACTTGTTGGTATTTTCAATAACACGTACAGATTTTTATATATTTAATCAAAACAAAAACAAATACTAGCAACAAACAAAGCACAAACAAAGCACACGCCAACATAACAACATTTAAAACACAATACAGTACGACACACATATGCAAGTACTAGTACTCTACGTTTTAATATCAATTAGTACTATTATCACGCAATCAAAACAACTTAACGTGTTTCAATTACCTGTTTTAACACCCATTAATTGACGCATTGTCACTCATAAATATTCAGGAGCTAATTATAGCTGTTAGCCAATCAAATCAGAGATTTGACACACATCGACGCAGGTGTCCGCCATTTCTTTCCCAAACAAACAATGGTGTCAGACAGGGTAAAAATTAAAAACAAACAACGGGAGATCACACAATATCACCCGCCGAGTAGGTGTTTTCAGTGTTAGTTGGGTTAATTGTTTATTATGACAGGTCTGACGTAATCGCCAGACAGCTCTGCAAATCTGTAGCCTGGGGATGTTTTTGAACTTACACATCTGGGTCCAATTTATCGATAATGCGTTTCAACATAGTATTTTTTACAGATTTATTTTTTTCCAAAATCAGAAATGCGCGAAATTACGTCCCCTCGAAACTGTCTTTTTGGAAAGAATCGCGAAATTTAATCCCGACGAAATAAAATGATTTCACAGTAATTGGAAGGTTTGAATTCGAAATTTAGCAGGCGGCGAATGGGTTAAATATGACTCTTTATTTAGATCCATTTTTATTCATTGATTTACAGGCCTTGACTTTGTCAGTTACTCTGTTTACGTTTGAGCTTGTAGAAGAATGGATATTACAAAAATTGCATTTGGTTTCGCAAATATAATTTCAGGACAAAAAGATAGGAGAATATTTATTATTTATTATTTCACATACATTAAGTTTCCAAGACTTGTATTTGAAATTTATTTGAGACCCGAATGGCAGTACGTATTATGAATAGGTTGTTGAAGAGGCTGTTGATAATGTACATGTATACTTTAATATGTTAAATCTATCACAATATCACCAAAAATATTTAGGTACGTCTTTTCGTCAGTAAACGGGTCAGCACTACCTATGAATTACTGTGGTATTTTCATATGAAATGGACTGCTTTCTATTCCAAATTATCGCACGACAGACCCAAAAAGAATGAATGTTTGGCTCTTGATCCTGCAAATCCATATTAAATCTAGACTGCATTACATACATTTAGCATTACATTAATTTATAGATATTTGTTTAAATAATTGATCACGAACCAGTCATTTTGTGCATCGGCAGGTGCATCCGACAACTGCGATTGTTGAAAATGGCAGCCAGAATGCTTGATACCCTGTCAAGATCACCATAGTGCATGCAGGAGATCGTTAGAAGACGATACAAAGATGAGAACGGACATTAATGAAATTGTGGAATAATGAAAAACAAGAACGATTCAGCCTAAATCAAAATATGACGTGAAAAAAGGGTGTGGCTGGCCCGACGGAGATGTTGAACGGCTGGAGGAAATCCAACATATACATTTAGAACTATTTTCTTCACCATTATGAAAAAAGATGTGCCATGTGTTTTTTGGCCCTTCATCATGTTCATATGGGTTTTTGGCCCGCCTTTTCACGTGCTTGTCTAATATGACCGCATAGACAATGCCTGTGTTATTACAAGGAATGAGTCGTTTTGGCAAAGAACAACGAGCCTGCATTTGTGTCGAAACAGAGTTTCAAGTAATACTTTGCTATACACATTCAATGACCTTTTTAATGTAAATTTTCATAATGTGTTCAATCAAATTGTTTGATTATATTTTCCATTGTAATTGTGTTATTTCTATAGTATAAGATGGAATTGTATTTTGTCATAAGTTTCATTTGTGTGGTTATATTTGTACGGGCTCGACAAAAACTTTATTTACCTTTAAGTTAGTTAAAAAATAATGAATATTATTGTAACAGTTACATTGTTGGGAGTGAAAAAAATACCCAATACAAAATACACAAAAAAACATGAATATTTTAGGGAGAACTTTAAACAGTAGAAAGGGAAATATATACTTTTAGGGGAGGGTAATGACATACTACAAGAAAATTTGTGTTTGCAAAGTTTTTAACCATACAATATTTTCCAATTTAAGGCAAAAAATTTCAAATTGAATGGGTAGCAGTACCCTTCCCAAAAGGGTGAAAAAAAAAGCTGCCAATGTTCACAAAACTGTTGGAACATGCATTGTAAAAATTCCCGATCCCGATACAAGACATGTGGGAGCAAAATGACAACAAATACAAATTAATATCAAACCTTGTGATGCAGCTCTTGTCCAGTGTAGAAGCGCCCTCTGGTAGGTCTCTTTTTCATCAAACAGACTGCTCTCCCCTGGAAATATAATACAATCATTAAATGTGCCAAATTTTAAATAATTATTTCAATGTGAAATGGACAAGGGTTTCCAGGCTACTCTACTGTCTTGTCAAATAGACGTTGTTGAAGTTCATAGTTGTACATTTGTGAAGTTAGTCGAGGCCTGGTGTGGTAACTGGCTGGATAGGAGAATCTCTGTTAAAAGTAGTAACAATAAGTATTGACTAGAAGGGTGTTCCACGGAACACTTGGGTGCTTATTTCAGCTTGGTTAGCTTGCAGGTTAAAGTTTCATGAAAAGGGCAAATGAGTCAGAGTTATTGGACATGTTTAACAACATTCCTTGATGTATGATGAATATGTGTGAAGTTTTATGAACATAGGTCAAATACTTTTCAAGTTATGGCCAAAGTTAGGTTGCAGGTTAAAGTGTGACGGACGATGACAGATGACAAAGTGTCGGCCATGCTAAAATATAATTAACTGATTACTGTTATGACCTTGATCTAGGATGTAAGCCACATTTGTCTGGGCCACCTCGTAGCCTAACTCCGCCAGGAAGGTATATTTCAGGAGAGCTTCATTAACACTCCCATCCTTGTACAGTTGGTGGGCTTCCATCAGCATACTGGACCAGGGCCCTCGCTCTGCCACATTCTTGTATAGCTGAATAATACACAAACTTACTGCTTGAAAATACATAAACCTTGATATCCTGCGTCATTCTGTATTTTCGAATTTAAACACTGTCTTACAGTTTGTCTTTCAGTCACTTTATCACCCTGGTCCAACTGTTCCATAGGTAATTCCTGTGCGTACCTAAAACTTACACTCCAACATAGACAATATGTTCATATAGCTTTTTAAACAAGTTTTTACAAAATAATTAATTTGAAAATCAAGTAAAAAACTTTAATAAGTAGTATAGTCAGTGATGTCACAATTTAGTAGTACAGTCAAAGACTGTTTCAATTTTCATTAATATCATTTTTTTTTTTTAATTTTCTACAGTTTTATAGCGCAGTCAAGCTATGACTACATCTTTAATAGCCAGGATATAGAGAACACAAACTGAAACTTCTGCAATCCATCAATGACTCACCTCCACTGCTGTATGACAGTTTCTAAGGACCCCTGTACCCGTCGCATGCATCTGAGCAAGATGGTAGAATGCCAGGACGTGGCCACCTTGTGATGCAAGGTTGAAATACTTCACAGCCATCTTGTAATCACGTCTCACACCCTTACCACCTGACACATGAGGGATATATATATATATATATATATATATATGATAATATGTATAACTTGAAATTCTGTTATTTACAATAAATTATGAAAGAATGATTGAAGAAATGTGGTATGTATGAACCCACGTTAAAGTAATGGCATGAAGTTATTGCTGATTTGTAATATAATTCATGGCAAGGACTAGGTATGATATTTATAAAGGTGGCCCCTTATACTAAAGTTTGTAATGCACCACTTTCGCCACAAATGGACAGAATAATTAGTAAAACTCATTTAAAGAAAGTTTAAAGGCTCTAAATGAATTAAGAGCCTGAAAAACAAGGCTCTTTTTTGTTTCAAAAAATGACATTTTTGTTCAGTTTCAAGAGTTCTCAGCCAGGTTATGGTCATGGAAATACAGAGCGCACCCTGCAGCACAGTTGATTTTTTGTTATAACAGAGAATTGATAGGGACGTATCATCAGCTTAAAATCTTTGTGTGCTTGGGGGTGCGTTTTATATTTTTATGATCTGAAATGTGCCCCAAAACATCCAAAGTTTTATAAAATTACCAAAACTGCCAGATTTGGAGATTAAGTTAAATCTTTTAGAAAAATAAAACAAATACAACTATATTATGAATATATATGATACATTACTTAATAAGCTTTTGATGTCTGACTGGATTCTAAAGATGCAAATGAACTTACTAAAATGCATGATACCGAGATGTAACTGTCCGTCTGACCAGCCCTGATCAGCAGACTGAGTGAAGTAACGCAAGGCCTTGGCGTAATCCTGGAGAAAACAAACAACAGATGCAAGCATTTAGTTATTTGTATCCAAATTATCTAACTGAATTGAATTGGGTTTTAAGGCGCACCAACACATGAAAAGTTATATGGCGCCTAACAGGAATGAACGTGCCAGGCTCATCCTCCATGTACAGTGAGATAAAATATGGAGAACGGGTCTAGAACCTTCTCCGACACCTACAGAACATTCTATTGCAGACACTCCATTTGTTATTGTTTTTCTGCCACTGCTCTAGTGATTTGAGTGAGATGGCACCTGAAACAATGCAGGGGTCATGACGAAGACCTTTAATGTGCATGAACAAAAAATGATAAAATAAACATAAATTTGGGGGGTTCTACCCCTCTGCCTACCTCTCTAACGGGATCTGCAGTGGCCCTATACTTTGCCCGGGAACCTCAGGGGCAAATTATCTAACATAACAGAGTATGGTCTCATCAAGTTGTTTGCTTTAAACATTGAGATGGGCTTAGCCCATCAAGTTGTTTAAATTTCGTAACATGTCCATTTCATCTGCGTGCTATACTCTAACTTCAAATATCTGGTAGTTATTACAGGTTACAGGCATTACTTTCAATTAAATGATTTACAACTGTGCAAATACAAAGAAAATTGCAGTGTCCATGCTACAACTTAAACTAATGCAACTGTAATTGGTGAATTAAAAACTCAAAATCATCATGAACATATGCAAACAGGTTTAAAGTCAATATGATATAGAGGATCTTGCATGAGTACTCATTCATTTGAATTTATTAAACAAGTTGGCAAAATGATATAATGTGAGGCTCTTGCCGAGTATTACATCATTTTTGCTAACGAGTTTAATAAATTCAGTAATGAATGAGAACGAATGAAAGATTCTATTTATCACATAACTCACATATAGACTTTTATTGCATTTTGCCTGTCGCTTTAACATGCGAAACCGACATAAACCGTGGCACTTGGATCATAGTAAATGTTTTTGACAGCGCATACTATGCTTATTTGCATACTTATATAACTATGTGGTATATCGAAAATATAGAATGGTGTTATTCCATTCCCACACCGTAAGTTATGTGATAAACTAGATTAGTAAACTGAGCGGCTAATTTTAATGCTTGATAAAGACTTCAGGATTGCCATGTGTTCGATACATAAATATAAATATATGAATCCATCAAATCAAATTTACAGAATTGTGTAGCTTCTGCAAAGAAAAAGACTTTAAGGCTACACAACTGTCTCTATAAAGTCAGTCATGAGAGATTGCCAAAATGTTTTATTTTAAAAGTAGTTTGTATAGTCCTTAAATATCAAAACTACAATAAAAAAATATTTTGAAAACTGTATTTTTATATCATAATAACTATGTGTACCTTATCCACGCCTTTTCGATATAAATGCATGGTTCCCATTCCACACATTCCAAAAGATTTTATTAAAAGCTACAAAATTGCCTTTATAAAGTCAGTCATGAGAAACTGACAAAAATGTTTTATTTTAAAAGTAGTTTGTTAAGTCCTTAAATATCAAAATTAAAATAATAGTTATTGAGAACACTATAAACATGATAAAGATTTCTGTATCATAATAACAGTGTGAGTACCTTATCCACGCCTTTTCCATATAAATGCATGGTTCCCATTCCACACATTCCAATGGGGTTACCCTGAAATACACAATATAACAAATTACCAGTATTGTTCAACCTTAGATGCCCTGATATGTAAGCGGTTTCAAAAACTTTTTTTTTTTTAAATCAGTAAGTTTGTTTTTAGAAAATGTATGTAATTGTAAAATCTACATGATCTATATGCAAATACATGTTAAATCTTTATACACTCATGATCAGTACATTGGAAAATACAACACTTAGTATTTTTTGAATTTTTGGAGTGGAATTGAAGTCCTTGTGCAAAATGTGGTTTAACTGAAAGTAGAGCAAATCTTATGCAATTGTTTATCGCAAAATGTTATATAAAAAATGTTGCATTTTTCAATGTACTGAGTAGACCCTACATCCATCATGTCAATATATTTTTAATTAATAATTCAAAATAGTTTTCAGATTGAACAACAAATTAGTCAGTGCCAAAGACTAAAGTGGAAGACATGATATATCTATAGAGAATATTATGTCAGTGCCTTTTACTATCAAGTTTATTAGGCGAGGCTTAGAAAACGAAGAATGGCGAGGCTCTGTCGAGCCATTCTTTGTTTTCGTGCCGAGCCTAATAAACTTGATAATAAAAGGCACTGACATAATATTCTATTTATCATGTAGATTATCAAAATTTTCTGTATGAATTACTCTTATTACCTATTTCTCAGAATGTTACGCTTATCGTTTTTTGTTTCTTTTATGACGTCTGGCAACGTTACGGGCATGACGTCGGATAACGTTACGTACAATAAAAGCCGTGGGGTTCCGCATTGATTTGCTTTATTGGCCAGTTCATATTAAAGCAAAATTTATTAGGTCACCCCTTTATTAGGCAGAAAAGTGCATATCTGCATGATAAAAAACAATATGTGTACACCTACCTTATCAGCTGCCTTCTTGAAGTACTGGTATGCCGTTATGTTGTCTTGTTTCACCACTGGGCTTCCCTCAGAATGCATCTGAAAGTTACAACTTATTTTTTATTATATACCAGTGATTTATAAGGATTTCTCAGTGACATATTTTCAGTATCAGACAAAAATGATCTCGTCACACCAGTGACAATATCATTTTTCTATATCGTCACTGGTGTGACGATATCATTTTGCCGGAACTACTTTTTTTTACCATTTTTGTATTTAATGGTACTGTAGATTGCTATTTCTTTCAAGTATTTGTCTGAATTATTTCCTCCTGAACAGATTCCTCATTACTTTTCATTTTCCCATTAAATTCTTCATTGAAATGCTCTTCTGTGAAGATCTCCATTGTGATGATAGGTATATATAGAATAATCAACGGTCACAGTGGGATACCAAAAATATGTCACGTGAACACTTGTAATTCGGTTAAAAAACTCGTTCTTCAAACTCGTTTTTTAACCAAATTACAATGTGTTCTCGTGACATATTTTTCATATCACACTGAGACTGTTGATTATTCTCTATATAATGATATATTGTCCATTTCAATACTTGATGGAGAATACTTAATAGGTCATTCTTGAATACTTGATAGAAAGGTCATTCTTGAGTCCTACTTAGGCCATATTTGAAATGATAGGTCCTATTTGCTAATTGATAGAGCATGCATACAGTAGAGCATACTTGATATGTCATAAACATGGTCAAATATAGCATACTACATATAATTCTGGTGCGCTGGTCTGATCTAACTGCTTTTCGAACTTGTCTAAGCTTTCATTTATATCAACCATCTGGTAAATTTGGGTAAAAATCAAATGAAGGCCTTAACGTCTTAACAACGTAAATGTAGCATATTTATCTCAATCAAGGGCCATAACTCTGTAGCACTTGTCGCATCTGGCTATTTTTTTAACTTGTCCGAATTTCATTGATATCATCAATCTGGCCAAGTTTGAAAAAGGTCGGATGAAAAATCACGGCCATATTGTCTTAACGAGGCAAACGTTAACGGATGACAGACATCTTTTTATCCCTTTGGCAATGAATTTAGGGAGAGGAGGTTATAACTGGTATTGCTTAAGAATATAATATCGCAAAATTTCATTATTCAAAATGCACTCGGCACAGCAAATGTAATGAAATATTAACACTAGTTAACCAATATCTTGTATCTTGGTGACTTTCCATCAAAGGAAGCTGGCAGTAAATTGATAACGAGATATGTAAAGTACAAGTGAGAACACTATCACATTTCCGATCGTTTGAAATCAATACAGGAGTGGACATGAACCTGATAACAATGGCTTAAACCTCCTGGTTAATAGCTTATCAATCAGATCGGGGAAGATTAGGATCCTGATTCGATCAAGGATACTTGAACTTAAGAACCTATTTCGAGATGATTGTATTTGTGGGGGAAGAATTTGTATAGGTAACTGTAAAACACTGTTAAAGGTGAAAGGTCACACTGTTTGTAGTATTATCAATTAACAAATTTAACTCATCATATGAACATTTCTTGACAGTCCCGGAGAGAAACATATATTTAAAACCGCTACTTAGCTGTATGTAAAAAAAAAGGATTATTGGCATGACGTAGAAACTACTTTTACTACTGCGTGACTGCACTGGGAAATGAGGTAAATCTGAATAGTATAGCTAAGTTGCACAACTATTGCCAGATAATTGATATAAAATACATTTACCTGTGGATTAATTTACCTGTTCAAAGATTGTCTAAGTCATCAAATAAAATCTTATTCTCGCTTTTCACAGATATTGCAATGTGTGAATTGTAAATATTTATTGTTGTGTATTGATTTCGATTAAATAAACATAAACATGTTCATGAACAAAACATGGCTGGAGAACTTTAAGACATACATCTGCATGGTGTAATTTAATTTCATGATCAGAATTTTTTTATGAAGCCATGTATATTAAAATACAAGACCTCGGTCTGAGGGTGTCTCGCCCACTGCAGCAAACAACATAATCATGAAATATTTTATTAAATTTGTGCTTAAATGATGTCCACCAAAGACAACACCTCAAATGATCAAGTATCAAACAAATAAAAGCAGGAAATCATAAGAAGTTGACCTTCAGGAACAGTCTATGACAGTATATAAACATACTCTGGGAGCAGCTCAGCAGATCAGTTTTAGTAAGTTACTGAGGTTAAGTGATTTAACCAGGTTGTAGTTTTAGGAAAATAATGTAAAATATGACCATGACCTTGGTATTTTTTGTCCTTCAGCGATGTCCACCAATGCCAACAATACACATGACCAAGTATCAAAGACATAAAGGGAGGCAATCACATGAAGTTAACTGAGGTTAAGTTACCTAACTAAGGTTAAGTTTGGGGGAAATAATGCAAAATATGACCTTGACCTTGGTACTTTTTGTCGCCCAGCAATGTCCACCAATGCCAACAATACATATGACCAAGTATCAAACAAAGAGAATGAGGCAATCACATACAGTTAACTGAGGTTAACTTACCTAACCAAGGTTGTTACCTAACCAAGGTTAAGTTTGGGGAAAATAAGCAAAATATGACCTTGACCTTGTAATTTTGGCATTAGGTGATGTCCCTTGTTCCAATAAAGCATCTGATAAAGTTTAAGAAAAAATCGAGCAGTGTTTGTTGAAATATAGTTGATTTAAAATGTGGCCGCCACCGCCTTAAAAGTGACTGCTATGTCTCGTTACCCATTATCACGGGCGAGACAATAAAAGCAGGTTTGTCGTTAGATGTGTTTTGGTTTTATTTTTGTTCAAGAAACAAAGAATTATCAACAAAATTTTGTATTTAGGACAGCTTAATTCTAATTTGTTGTTGTTTTCTTCATAAAAGTATAGTTCAAAGTAGTATATACTGCTATACCATAGTAAAAGCTCAAAATAACAATGCTATTCAAAGAAAAAACATTACTCATGCCTCAGTTTATATACCTGAGCTTATCGGTCATGTGGTATGATATCCGTAAATTAGCCAGCTTTCCCTGCTTTTTCAATGTCCATTTAGCATTGTATTGGGAAATAGCTTCTTAAGATGATGATCCGTGTGCTCGATCTTAATCTAAGAGCACTTTTATACAATAACTTATATGTTAAATTGTCTGTGTCAATATGTTTAGTTATAAGGAAGTTGGTTTATGAATCTGAAGTATTTTCAGAATAGATTTTAATCTTTCATGGAAGATGATGATCAACACGAGGTATAGCTGTTTTACAGGTTAAAACTGTTATACTGAGGGTTTCAGTTTCCTTATCTGATCTGAGACAAAAATGGTTTTACTCTAAACTTGTCCCTGGTTACTCGAACATTTTGAATCTGACGAGTAAATACTCACTGCAAATTGCAAAGGTTATTTGGAGCTCTGAATAAGTATGTTCTCAGATTGTCCTAGTCAGAGAAAAATTAATGATATTTTATAAATAAGAATATCTAGACATGTAGACAATTTTTAATTTATTTGGTTAATTATAAATTGTGTTTTGCATAATTTTTCAGCACCTTTTAGGCTACATATGACTGTTGATTTTATAGTGAAAGAGACAGACCTCCCATTCTTACCTCCAGCAATCAGTACGAATCAATACTTTCTCATAAGTTGAGCTTCCAGCAGGATTCAAACTCGCAGCAGACAGAGGCGAGAAGGCATTAAATTATTGAACTCCGATGTTAACTTTTACATCTAAACATTATTGTAAAACGTACCTTGCCAAGGAAAGCCAGTGCATTAGGATTGTCTGACTCAGCTGCCATCAGGAAGTAATGCTGAGCTCTCTGAAATAACATTACATGACAATGTATTAATGCTGCCATTTATAAATAAAGGAATAAATAAATGTACTGTTTGATAGTGGAAATAAAGTTTTCTGTTGCATAAACTAGGTAGTCATGAGAATTATAAGAATATATTATGGGTACCTGGTGAAGATTGTTTTTATCGGAACCGAGGCTCTACCCAATTAGGTATGTAATTAAGTTTTAACAAAATAATTATTTAACTTTTATTAAATTTTGGTCATTTTGAAGTATGGAAACAGGGTCACTAAGATGCTAGAGTTTTTCCCATTTTTAGTCGTATGAGACAGATTTTTTCCTCATGAATGCGAGCAATTCTATAGCTTACATAAGACATCACAATGTCACGCTGACGTACCATCCAATCCTAGTAATACAATTGCCCTAGTTCTTTGTCACACAAACTAGCTAAACACGGAAACAAACTTTCTGTGTTCGACTAGAGCTCAATGTAGAGTGGCTAAAAAGATAATAGTGTAATTCCTAATGGCAAATGGGTATTATATTAACGTTTACCTCATGGTTGACCGGGACACCCCTCCCACCCTGATAATACAGCTGTCCCAGGACGACCTGTGCCTGCAAGTCACCCTTGTCTGCCAGGAACTGGTAGTACTGTAACAGATCTTCATCCATCAGGGATGCTCCATTATCTTTGTTCTCCGCCTGCTCGTGTAGACGGATCCTCTGTATCATTGGGTTGCCCGCGGATGTGTTTTCCGCAACTACGGAGATAGAAATATTATTGATAAATGATTGTATACCAGTCATTCATCAGGACTGATACAGTTTCTGTTACATAACTAGAAGGATGTTTCATGGAACACTTGTGTCGCCTGCCGTGTGCTTATTTCAGAAAAAAATACTGTAATGTCTAAAGACAGTGGGTGCAATCCTTTATGAATTATGCAGCTGTAATTTTTTTTAAAGTATGAAAAGGGGCAAACATCTGCATTGGATAATTGATAACCTTGGAAGAATTGTATAAAGTCACATGACCATATTTTGCCAAGTTATGAGCTAGGTTAGGTTTGTAGGTTAAAGTTTTATGAAAAGAGGTATAACTCTGCTGAAATAAAAGTCAGAGTTATTGAACTTGTCAACGGCATTGAATAATTGATACAGAAGAACTGTACCAATTTTATGACCAGAGGTCAATATTTTGCCAAGTTATGAGCCAGATTAGGGTGCAGGTTACCGTTTTATAAAAAGGGGCATTACTCTGCTGAAATGGAAGTTATTGGACTTGTGTTACGACATTCCTTAGGGTAAGATGAAGATGTGCGTGAAGTTCATGAAAAAAGGTCAAACACTTTTAAAATTATGGCCAAAGTTAGGTTGCAGGTTAAAGTGTGACGTAAGGATTATGATGCCGACGGACAACGATGACAGCCGATGGACAAAGTGATCCCATAGCGTCTGTCATGCTATGCAGGCAACACAAAAATTACACAAAAATCATCAATCTAAATAAATTGCCTCATTCATCACCACTTAGAAAATCAGAACTGTCTAGGTAAAGAAATGACAATATATAATGTTTACCTACTACTTGTATGTAACAAAGTGATATCCAACCCAAAGAGGGTAAGTTATTTTGTCAGTAAGAAAAAATGACTTACGATGACAGAGCAGCAGTTGGTGGCAAGTATTACAGTACAGAATCTGCAGTTCTATCAATCTACCAAACAATTTGCACACAATACTATAGTTACACAGTATGTAAGATTTACATGTCATGTTTTGAATCCTGATTTTTCATTTATTTCTTGCATAATCTGGCAGTTACCTGTTGTAGCCACTTTTCTGTAATATTGAAGGGCCGTCTCACATTTTGACTCCACGCCAATGCCAGACAAGTATCTGTATCCCTGGGGGAAAATGTAAAGATAAACCTTAACACTACAAAATAATAACCGATAGCGTTAATGAAAGTCTAATTAGGAATAATTAAGAATACATAGTTGGGTATTACACAAGTACTTCAGTTTATAAATAGCAGCAAGAGGTCCAAGCGGGCATAAGGTTGCTCCAGCAATTAAAATGGCTCTTAAAATAACTTACAGGAAGTATGTTTTCTATCAACAGATTTGAATAAAGCGAGCAAGTCTTTTTGCCAATAACTTGTTTCCCTTTATGACAAGGAAATTCATCAAAATTATAGTACACCGCCAGACTGCTGGACTGGTGAAAAAAATGACCTTGAAGTTTCACAACAGTGACAACACACATTGCAGTTCATCCTATTATCTCCAGTGGTAAAGAAATAATGTGCATGACCTTGACCTATAACCTTTACCTTAGACACACTTCCCCATTTTTGTGCGAAAAAAACATTGATCATATTTTTTTTTCACGTAATATTTCACACCACTACCTGAAAGACTAAACATGGTAAAGAAATCATGAACCGGACACAAACATTTTACATCATCATGTCACGCTTGACTGATTTTTGTTCCAAGATCTTATTGAAACAAACCTTCCATAACATTTTGTGAAAATTCAAAATCATTCACAAACGTTCAGATTTTGTTCACAAAAATGATGAATGGATAATAACATTAGTTATCCAAAACTTTGTTTTGTCATTGGTCTTTAATATTTGTTTTGAGATCACATGTTTCATATACTCACCAGCACCATCTGAGCTAAGGGATCCCCACCAAGGGCAGCAAATGTAAAATAGATCAACGCCTGAAACATGAAAATGGCAGATAAATCACATGTCAGCCTTACAATTGTTAGGGACAGACAGAATTCTTGTTTTTTTTATTTAAAAACGCATGTCTTCTATGTAAAAACTTAATTATAAGAATAGTTTAAAGAAATTGCTTTTCCATTTTATTAATTGTTGATTATACAGCACCAATAAATATCACCAATAATATATTTAAACCTATGGTAGATTCAGATGAAATAATGAAAACTCAATATTTAATTTACTTATATATATTCAAGAAGGTATAGAGTCAAAATGATATTGGATAAATAAATCGGGATACTAATTTCAATACTCGATGATCACTTCAAGATTGCCATGTGTCCCTTTAAATCTCATTTTAATAACGTTATGGCACATATACAAGTAACAACATTGCCAATGTTATAATTGTAGACAAAAAAATCAAATGAAAGCGAGTTTTACGTCCCCATTAACAGGTAATTTTGTAATTCCGATACACGAAGGTCTGCAGCTCTCGACTGCACAGCTTATTCGCTGAGTTACCAAGGCCACTGACATACAAATGATTCAGAAATGTAACAATATGATATTTACCTTAGCTTGACTAGAATTAACAGCCAGCCCAGCACTGTAGGAGAAACCAAGGCCCTATAAAATGCAACATAAGAGTTTATGGTAATTGAATGTTTAAACAAAACTGATCATCTGTAGAACATGTATTACCACTACCTTAAAGGTGAAATATGGCGTGTCTTTTGAGTATATACTCGGAAAAATATATATATAATATACAATCTGTTCAAATCTTACACTTATTGGTTGTCCCGTTTTCTCACAGTAGACAATTTTATCTCATAGCGCACACGCTTCGAGTTTCGCCCTGGTAAGTGTCACGTGATCCCGTGACGTCATTGGTACTAAACGATTAGCGGTGTCGCATTGAGTTGTATAGTATAGTCTATGTAGGATTACGTTTTATGGTACTTGTTAAAAATGCTGTGTGCCGTTGCTGGGTGAAAAAGTTTGCATAAAAAACGGACAAGATAATAACCTAAGTTTCTTCCGTTTCCCTAATCGAGATAATGATATATTAAGTCTGAAGAGTGGGTAGACCGTTACCGAAGAAAATCGCCCGACTGACGTCGAGAAAGTGGGAACCTACGAAAGACGCGCGAGTTTGTAGCAAACATTTTGAGTTTACTTCGATGGAAGTCCATCCTTTGGTTTCATTATCTTTGAATTTGGAGAACAAAATGCCATGCATATTAAAATCAACAGCGGTACCAACGATATTTGACTATTAAAATGAGAAGTGCATAACCCCGCCGTCTCCAAGCAAAGTTGTATTCGCCTATTCGACCGGCGTTGAGAAGGAAATTCATACATGAAGTAAGATTGAAATTTATGTTCAATTATCTTAGCACCTCTTCGGGTATACGTATGATAAATTAAAGAAAGGTGTATAGTCTTAGATCTTTATATACACCGTGAATGTTTAGCTGTTGAATTAGAAGCATGAGTCTTTACGTGAATCAATGAAGAGTTGACGGCGCTAATAATATGTAGCCGTCTTTTGTTTTTAATATTGCTAAGAACGTTCAGCATATACATTTAAATGAATCCGGTGAAATAAACACTGTGTCTTTGTTTCCAATTTTTAATTTTAAATTATACATCCCTTCTGCCAATAGTGTTATAAATATATATTATTAACATATATAGGCCTATGGATTTGAAAAAAATAAAAATAAATATTTCATGAATATCTATTACAAGGCAGAAAATTAATAATATTACTAGCTTTTATATTAATTCAGTAGTGTTTTATGGCAAAGCAACAACAATAACGCCTCTTAGCTCGTGCAATAAAAAAAACAAGAATAATAGAATAATATACTTTATATTATGGTAATTTGATGTTTGGTCTGTTTTCGATCTGTATATCAGGAGTAAGTATACATGAGTAAGTATACTTACTAACTGTCTATATCGTGCTCATAATACATTTGGCTATATTATTTAAATTATAGTATTTTTCTGTCTTCGTGCGCGACAATTAGAGCTCGCATATCATGTGATATATCCGTCTTGTGCAATACGCGTCTGCCCTCGGCGGTATTACACCGCTCAAGTAATTGCAATAAACAGGAAATATATCATAAAACTAGGTTTCCCTAAATGGTGCGTGCTTTTGTGATATACCGACGTATGTACCCTAATTAGGCTGTACTTCAATAGTGCACCGCAGCATTTGATTAGTCTGTATTGATATTTGGGGGCAGTGGATACTAGAGAGCGTGTCATATTGCAAACACCGCTCCTAGAGTGTTTGGTGTTGATGGCGACTTATGGCAAATATATAATACTATAGAAATTATGGTGCCGAAATTATATGCCGTTTCATTTATTATTGTTTTTAATCATTTTTTATCAATTATGGATAATATCTAATAAATATATTTGTTCCATGTCTACTTATCGGCAAAAAAATCTTACGCTCGTATTTAGACCAGGTCCATTCATTCGGAATATACTACATTTCTCGGTTATTGTGTATGTACCAATATATTGCAGTGTTGCGGGTGACTTACTGTCAGATTTCGATGAAAACAATGTTTACGTTGTTTTTTGTTTGCTGTTGCTGTCAGTGTATAAATACACTATTTTGTTAGATTAGTGAATAGTGTAATGAACCGCTGAACGTAACGAATGACATGACACGATAGTCTTTACAAGCTCTCCATTTGCACCTGCACCGTGTTCGACTTCATCATCAGTTGATGAATCCGATGTATTTTCGTCCTCAGACACGTATTCTGGCTCAAAATCGTAAGGTTGCACATTGTGTAACCGTCTTATCACGGGCATTTCCCCCGACTCAGTATCCTGATCGCTTAAATCTCACATTTTCGCACAAGGTATACTGTTTTGCGTTCAGTCCCAATGTAAACAAAAAATAGTTTGTTCCCAATGACGTCACTTCCGGTAATTCGCGCAAGAGTTTTTCCCCTTAGATTTTTTTCGATTTTTTAGCAATGCCTGTTCGCCTGTTCGATTTTTATCTTTAAAAACATATTTTCACTGAACATACATCAATGGCATAGTAAAAAAAGTATTTATAATCATATTTAATACTTAAAAACATATCAAAAGCGGATTTGTTGATTTAAGACAAATTTCTGCTTTAATGTGAACATATTAATATGATAGAATAAGGTGGCCTTCAACACAATGATTAAGAGACTGTGTATATAGTGTTTCTGCCAAACAAGCTTAAATCAAATGTTAATAAACATTTAAACCTTAATGTGATGGACCCCATGACCCCATATTGAGTGTATGAATATTGTTTAACGGCTCATCAACACAATAAAGGTTATTTTGAGCAGCCCCAGAGAGAAAGGAAGGATACACAGCAGTCGGGGAACCACCACTCCTCTTATTAACAGAAACCTTCGATTCTTTAACATGCTCAGAGTGTAGACTCCAATGCACGCGACCGCTCGATATAACGGACAAGGCTAAGGGAAAGCGTCACTGACAAAACTCAATGGCAGCAATGAGGTTTGAACCTGGTTCCTCCAGATTTCAAGTACATCATGCTATCCAATGGGCCATGCCAGTGCTCTCCCATAGTTTATATTGACAGCAATTTATGTATAAATAGAGTTTAATAACCAGTGTTTTTGAGATCTCCGCGCTCGTTCTTATATCGGGGCCATTTCTCTACCGAGAGAGATATTTTCAGCATCTCAAAAACACTGGTTATTAAACTATATATTACATAATTTAAAATGATATTTTATTAATATTTCTAATGATTGACGCCTTTTTACACCAGTTTGCATAAGAACGCCAAGACAACGTTACGTCATACAAACAAAACAAGTTGAACCGGAACTCTTTCCGTAATCGGTATTCATTAGTGGCGGAATCCGACGACCACGTCCGTGAAACAATCGGAACGCCATGTTCCCACCACTGACGGAAAAGGCCGAGCAATGTTCCGTACTGCGAAATACAAATCACAGACAAATTTGTAATATTTATGCTTATATAACAGAGAAGTTCCAAAAACACATTATGAGAAGACTCTAAAATGTTATAAAATTTATAGTAAATCCCTTATATACAAATACTTACCAGCTGCCCTTTTGGAGCTCCTTTATCACTGAGATCCTGAAATATTTGCAATGCTTTCATTGGGTCTAGGGTAATGTAGTCCCCTAGCAAGTGGCCAAATCCCAAATGTTCCAACGCCTTTGTGTGACCCATATCACCAGCAAGTTTGAAATACTCATAGGCTCTGAAAAATAAAATCCAATCCCATTCTAACATGCAAAATATATAATGACTATACTACTACAAATTGGTCTTGTACTGATATTTTGATGTGACATAAATGGGCAAGGTCGGTCCAGATCAAATGAAAGCTGCTGTTTAACATCTCCCAAACATCATTTAAGTTATTTAGAGCTGTTGCTTCCAGACAGCGGGAGAGGATACAAGATCACCCTAGTCTTATTATAGAGTAATATTTCTACCGTTCTTTTACATGCATTGAGGACAGACTCAGAACATGGAACCGTGGGGTACATTTTCCATTTTGATGTTGAAAGCGGAGTAGGTGACTTGCTCAAAGGCATGTCCAGCCTCCAAACATTCTGTTACAAGTACATATACTCTAACATTTGACCACCATCGTGCCATCTTGATCAAACATGTCAAAACTGAATTGAATTGAATGATGTTTAACGGCTCATCAACACAGTCTAGGTTATTTAGAGCCGCCCCAGAGAGAGGGGAAGGATACATAGGAATCCGGGAACCTACCCTACTCTTATTATCGAATAGATTCCTATGGTTCTTTAACGTGCTCGGAAGATAGACCGATACACGGGACCGCCCGGTTTACGTCCCCATCTGATGGACGAGACTAAAACATGTCAAAAGACGAGAAGGTCAATATAATTTCATTTGCCATACACACTTGTATGTAATAAATTGAATAATTAAATCGTAGGAAGATCTGACTTAAAAAGCCCCAAAATGCAAAACTAGATGTGATGAGCTACATGTATCTGGGTCAAAATCTAAAATGTAGCGTAGGTCAAGGTCAATCAATTAAGGCGAAAACTAACGTTGCCAAAAGAAATTTAATGTATAAGCAAATATGTAACTATACAATATAAAGCTTAAAGACTGTATTTAAAGGTATTTAGTGTTATAGAAAAGTAGCTAAATGCAAATGGTAACATTTAAGGAAACTAACCGCCAAACAACGACAACATTACACTATAAAACCTTTTATCAAAACTCTATCCAGGTGTTCAGGTCATATAATAATGTATATGTGCAGACCAAAAGTACAGGTTTATACAGTGATTGAATATGCGTAAACTGAATATTAATTCGACGCTCCAGGTTTGGGGTTTTGGCTGGCTGGTTAAAGCTACTTATATTGTGTTGATAGTTTGAATTCTCAAAATATGCAAGTTATATGTATACCTTGTCATCGGTAGGTTTTGAAACGGTGGACATATGTTGTAAAATTTGGCTGTTGTTGGCGGGATAGTTACTTTAACATTTCCGACACATGAATGCATGCCGTCATGGCACTCATGTCAAGTTTTTCACTGAAGCGGTTTAACAGCAGTGTTTTTTTATATGTTTTGTGAATGCAGCCTGTGCCCATACCATTTTGAAAAATAGCGGAATCTTTCTAGAAATTGTGAAAATTGTGAAATAGTATCATGATTATAACAAAAGAGAAATAAACTTTTTTCACTTTTATTTTCACAGTTTAATATCCCTTGGTTTTAAGTTTTGTTTTTGGTAAATACAGACTACTTGTATTAAGACTAGTATCCTTACTAGTCTGTATTTAACCAAAAACAAAGAAAAACAAAAAACAAAAAAAATCATGTTTCAGATTGTGAATTTTTTGGATATAATTGTGAAAAAAGGGATACTTTTTGGAATTGTGAAAGGGGCCGATTTCAGCGCCAAATTAAGCATAAAAAACACTGCAACAGTAAACAGGTAAGCACTGTTTCATGCACCTTTAACTACTTAAAATGAAGAGCAGAATCTTTGAATTCAAATTGTAATCTGATTGTGGAAAACACATATGTACTTTCCGTAGAAAATCACACACACATGTATGTACTTACTGTAGAAAATCACACATATGTACTTACTGTAGAAAATCACACATATGTACTTACTGTAGAAAATCACACATATGTACTTACTGTAGAAAATCTTTCTTGTACGAGTTATTTATTAGCTTTTCACCTTCTTCAAAATAATGCTGAGCTGAAATAAATAAACATATATTAAAAATACAAGTAAATTTATTGTATTTTTGGTCAGGATGGAAGGTTTCTGCTTTGAACCCTTAAAGTTCTTTGGCCATGTTTTGTTTGATAAACATGTTTATGTCTATTTAAATTGAAATCAATACACAACAATAGATATTTACAATTCACACATTGCAATATCTGTGAAAAGCGAGAATAAGATTTTATTTGATGACGCAGAAAACTTTGAACAGGTAAATTAATCCACAGGTAAATGTATTTATCAATTATCTGGCAACAGTTGTGCAGCTATACAATTCAGATTTACCTCATTTCCCCGTGCAGTCACGTAGTGGAAAAAGTAGTATCTACGTCATCCAAATAATACTTATTTTTACATACAACTTAGTAGTGGATTTAAATATATGTTTCCCTCCAGGACTATCAACAAATGTTCATATGATGTTTAAGAGTTAAATTTGTTAATTGATAATACTACAATAAAGGGTGGCCATTCATCTTTAACCCACTATGGTTTCGACCATATATGGTAATGGCAGCCATCTTGGATGTAGCATTGACCTAATTTTAACCCAACTCTAATAGCCTTTGCGGCCATTGCAAACCCAGGTCAGCCTGCAAGTAACTCCCTTTTTCACATAAATGGAATGGTCTTAATTCAAAGAAAGAACAGTCCATTATATCTATGTAGTGGGTTCAGGGTTAATGACAAGTAGCACTATAAACAAACTGAAACATTTCTTTGAACCCTGCCAAACTAGAGGATTTTTAAAACCCAAGATTGACAAGTCTGTGCAAACATTAAGGTTCTTGACTTTTACTACATGTACTATGGTGTTTATTTGTGTTTGATAAGAAAGAAAAAGCAAATAAAGTTGCTTTTGCAATATTGTCCTGGTTTCCTAAGTTAAATCAAACTAAAAGGGCAAATGAAATTCTGCTGACGTGCACGTGCCGTAGCCAACTATACACACGCAGATACGCAGTCAGACACTTATGTTTTTAAACTGCCTACTTTTAAAATAGCCACAGGTTGTACATGTACATGCATGTTAGCTATTGCTGATTATCCTTTTCATTCGTTTAGACTTCAATCATATACAAGTATGTATGTCTTCAAGCATTTAGTAAGTGGTCACATATTTTCGTTCTCCAAATTTGTTTTAAGTATTGAGTTGATTGCAAGTGTGATTATCCCAAGAAGATAACCTACTGGGTTATCAACATGATCAATGAAGAGGAAAATGTAACTTAATGACCTTAAGTGACAAGATACACCATGTAATATTTGAAGTGTGTGAACAATAAATATCAACCGTTTTAACAAGAACTCAGAGTGAACTGGTATAAAAGTGGTTTGATACGTGGTTTAGAGGAAAAGTTGGAAATTTCTCTGAATTTAGTCTTTGAATAATTCCCCCCATTTTTGTTAAAAGGGCGAGGTGAAATATATATTTTGAAAGGGCTCCACGTAAGGACCACTTTTTCAATTAAATTTAGTTTCAGAGAAGTATATATATCTGTGCTTTACATTATATAACTCTTGTGTAAAATGTCTGTTGCCATGGCAGCCGGGTTTGTTGCCATGGCAGCCAGCATCAACATCAATGATACTAATGAATATAAACCAGTCAACCAAAAAATCCTCAAAAAAAATCCTCCAAGGATGATCTCCAGTGGATATGTTTTTCATGTAAACCTTAAGACAGTGTGCGAAACCATTTAAAAGGTCAAGTTAAGTCCACTGCAACCTTGACCTTTGACCGACCGTAACTTCAAAAGCAAGAGGTGTCCGACTCCAATAAAAACAATGTTTAACGAAGACCAGTCTGGTCCAGTAAAACTCATGGTGACAACAACCTGACCCTGTTGAACATAAGTTTTAAAGTTCACTGTGACCTTGACCTACTGATTTGAAACCCAATAGGTGTACGACCAATATGATGATATGCTGATGAACAAGGACAAGGGAAGTGTCATGACTTGATAAACGTTTACAATGTCAGTGAAAACAAGATGAAAACCACTGATTGGTTCATTCAGGAAATGAGTGATTTATAATATGTCACAGATTAGAAGGGTTAGAGATAACATCGAGAGGTTGATGCAGAACTATTGTAACTATATATAAATAAACAATGAGATACAATAGATTTGCTATCACCCCAGGATATATATATTTATACAAATGTTATATCCTGCATGTAGTCAGTACTTGCACAGTCAGCCAATGAGCTCCAACTAATTTCAACGAAGTATAAACGAAGATTATGCTAATTGCTTTCTCAGTTTCCCATGATGCATTCCTGATCACACTAGACACCTCTTGAGAACAAATTCACACAGACTGAAAATGGCAACAGGATTGAGTGATTTAAAGGCTATCGAGGAAGGCTCGGACATTTATTATGACTGTGAATGTTCTGTTTGTGCCAAGGACGGTAGACATGTGGAAGCCAACAGAGGTTGCATTGAGTGCGGACAGAATCTTTGCTCTGACTGTCTGCGTCACCATGACAAATTTGAAGGGATGAAAGGCCATCGGATTATTGATAAAGCCGCAAAGATGACCAGAGGAGCTCAGATTCCAGACTCGCCTCTTCTGAAAGAGAAATGCAAGATGCACACGTCTGAGGTTGTCAACATGTACTGTGGGCAACACGACCAAGTATGCTGTGGGGTGTGTATCGCAATCGATCATAGGTATGTTGGTTTTTTTTGTTGAGCTGATTTCAATTCTTACACACCTCTACTTATAATGCGGCCTTTATAGAATGGTTGTACAGTAGCATTGGCAGCTAGTGTAAAAACTATGTCTCATTTAACACAGAGGTTGTATTATCTATTTCAGTTTTTCTTTACTTAAAATTTCGCATTTATTAATTATTCTTTTATTTTCTCAATAAGTTAAATAAAATTTCTTTGTGAAACAACACATAACCAAAACTGTGTTGATAATCCCTGTGCACATTAACAGTGGAGTAGGAACGTTCAGATATGTGGGGGGCAGTGGACTGTGCCATATCAATTTTATCTAACAAGTTTAATAAATTTAGTATTAAACTGGCACTTATGTTAGATCCTCTCAATATATATTGGTAAGTATTTCTATATTTCCTGAGAATAGTAACTGCTACTCTTGAACAATAAAGAAAAACTCATTTAATAGCTGTTGATCAAACATGTCTAATATCATAAATTGTTTGTATTTATCTAATAATTGTTCATTTATATATTCAAGGATAGAATTGCCCAATAAATTATTTTAATTTTGTTTTCCTCCCTTTTGTTTAGATTGTGCCAAGGAGTTGATTTCCTGCCTCATGCAGCAAGAGTCATTCAAAAAGGTTCACAAGTTAGCGACATAAAAGGTGGCATCGAGGAAGTCTGTCTTAAACTGAGCAAGATGAGGGTGATCCGACAGGGAGATCTGCTAAATATTGGTAGAGAAAAAACAAAGATCTTGGCTAGCATTGACTTGTTCAGAGACAGCATCATCTCACACCTGGATGACATTGTGAAGAAAGCAAAAGATGAAGTAGATGTCAAACACTCTGAACTGGAAAACAAGATAAACATCAGCATTACAAAACTGAGCGAGGCAATCACTGTGCTTGAAAATGATCTCGAAAGACTGGACAGTTTCAAAGCAGACAACAAGGCTATGTTATTCTTGTCTGTCAAACAAGGCAAAAATAACAAGACCAATGGAAGTAAACTCCTTGATGAGACGCAGGCAACTGTTGGGCCAGAAGAACTGAGCTACTTCATCGACAGTGACATTAAAGAATACATTCTGAATCTAAAGTCAATAGGGGACATTGATGATGTAGGAAGTCACTCCGAAGACAAACCATTCTCTTCTGCAAAACTCTTTGGTGATTTTAACGTTAAGGTAAAGGGTGAAGAACCCTGTAACATAATGGGAGTCTGTCTGCTCAATGATGGATCTGTCATTATATCAGACTATAAAAATAAAGTAGTAAAACTTTTAGACAGGTCATACAAAGTGATCCACTGCTGTACCCTTAGATGTATTCCTCATGGCATGGGTATAACATGCCAGACAGAAGTTGCAGTAACCATGCCTAAAGCAAAGGGGATACAATTTGTTTCTATAAAAAGCAAGAAGTTAGCATGCACAAGATCGATAAAGGTGGGCGTAACATGTCACGAAGTGGCTTTCGACAAGGGGGAGTTATTTGTAGTAAGTGGCGGTATCGCTGGACAACCTGCACAAGTAACTGTATACAGCTTATCAGGAGAACTTCTACGTTCGTTCTCGAATAATCAATCAGGACAGACCATCTTCTCCAACCCAAACCAAATTACCATCAATGAAGATGGCACCCGAGTCCACTTTGCGGACCGTAATAAAGGAGTGGTTACAACCGACAGACTGGGCAACTACCACTGGATGTTCTCCGACCAACAACTGACTAGTGCCCATGGAATCTGTTATGGCAGTGGTGACGTCCTACTTGTATGCGGGTTGGAATCCAACAATCTTATTCAGGTGGACAGCCAGGGAAGGTTTATCGGGGAGCTACTATCACCAACAGATGGGTTAAAGATTCCTCAGGCACTGTGTTATGACAGTAAAAACCACAGAATCATTGTTACCATGGCCAAAAATGATATCATCAAGGTATTCCAGCTCAGACAGTAACCATTCTGCAAAGCACATACTGTTACTGAATGGACATGGCAGACACCATTGCACTGAAGACAGAATCTATTATAATGTTCAAAGAGAACATTAAATCAAACAAGGACCAGAACTCCGTAAAATTCAAATGTAAAATAGCCATTTTAGAAACTGCTCTTTTTTTTGTCGTGATAAACCTACATCGTGTACATATGAATTTAAATTATGTTTGAATGCATCAAGTCTATATGATCAAAAGGTATTGACTAGAAATGTATTACACAGCACGTGATTATCTATTATTTACACCCTTTCGATGTCTTTTTGGCCAATGTAGTAAACCAGTCTAAACCAGTTGCGTCCTTGCATGGAGAAGTAAAACAGGTCGAGCAAGAATTTGAAAAATCCATAATCTGGCGAAAATGATCTTCGCAAATTATTTTTGTGGGGATGCCACAATTAATTTTCTTTCGAATTTGGCTCCAATTGCGAATGGCATGGGGGACCCTGGAAAGTGTCAAGTTGCCACCTCTGTAAGATATGTCAAGGTATTTCATATGTGAGTAAACAATGCAGAAATATTATTTAATATTATTTAAAGGAATGTTTTTAAAATAAAGTTTTTTTGTTTTTTTTGGCTACAGCTGCATAGAAACGTAGTTTGATGTTAAGAGATAGGAGTGCAAGTTTATTTTTATTTTGTTTATTTCTCTCAAAAAAGGGTTTCATAAAATGCAACGTCAGAAATATAATATCAGCCAGATTATATAGACAGACCAACATATGGTGTTTGGAAACAGCATTGGACCTTTGGCACTTGGCATCAATCATTTCAAAACCCGCTCACCAGGTATTATCACAAGAGCTGTCGGAGAACAGCGCAGCTCGACTATTCGATTTTTCAGAGAATAATACATTTATAGCTAGTATATACCATCAGAAAACAAGGCTACAACAATGTGGGGTGGGGTTGGGAGCACAACATAACTATGTGTAAGAATTGACAAAACTACACAGAAATATGTAAAAAAAAAAAAAAAAATAAAAAAAAAAATTGAGTTTTGAGTGGGGTGCGGGATGGGGGTGGGAGAGAGGCGGGGGTGGATGGTGGGGGGAGTGGGGGGTGGTGAGGGCAACATATATGTGTAAGAAGCTATGTAAGAATTCACCAAAAATACGTAAAAAAAAATAAAAAGTGTATATATAATATAAAATATAATCGAGTTTGAGTGGGGATGGGGTAGAGGCGAGGGTGGGGAGGGCAACATATATGTGTAAGAAGCTATGTAAGAATTGACCAAAACAACACAGAAATATCGAGAGAGGCGGGGGTGGATGGTGGGGGGAGTGGGGGTGGTGAGGGCAACATATATGGAGGATGGAGGGGGGGTTATCAGGCCACACAAAACTGTTGGTGGAAGTTATCAGGCTTTGACACAGGTATATAAACTATTGTCCATTCAGTGGCCACACAAAACTGTTGGTGGAAGTTATCAGGCTTTGACACAGGTATATAATGCTATAAGGAAGCTAATGGCCAAATTTGGTTGTGCTAGGGTAAGAATTGTAAGAGATATAGACTTGTAAACACAGCTTACACGCAAAATTTGATGTGAAATGGGACACATTCTATCATAATTTGGGTTCCATGGGAGC
The DNA here is from genome assembly GCA_037043455.1 of Cyrtodaria siliqua. Taxonomy (NCBI): domain Eukaryota; kingdom Metazoa; phylum Mollusca; class Bivalvia; order Adapedonta; family Hiatellidae; genus Cyrtodaria; species Cyrtodaria siliqua. The sequence continues at coordinate 163,669 of JAWPHD010001870.1, forward strand.
CCATGGGTTACAGGAACCAAAATTGCTTATGCAGCCCTTAAGATAATGCTATAAGGAAGCCCATGAACAAATTTGGTTGTGCTAGGATAAGAAATGTAAGAGATAGAGACTTGTAAACACAGCTTACACGCAAACCTTGATGTGGGACGCCGACGCCGGGGTGATTACATAAGCTCTCTTATTCTTCGAATAGTCGAGCTAAAAATGTATATATATATATATCATAATATACGTGTTTGTTTGAATGGTGTTTTATGTGGCTCACACAAAAATATGTAACTCTTTGACACAGGTATATAAACTATTGTCCATGCAGTGGCCACACAAAACTGTTGGTGGAAGTTATCAGGCTTTGACACAGGTATATAAACTATTGTCCATGCAGTGGGCACATAACACTGTAAATTGTTGGTGGAAGTTATCAGGCTTTGACACAGGTATATAAACTATTGTCCATGCAGTGGCCACACAAAACTGTTGGTGGAAGTTATCAGGCTTTGACACAGGTATATAAATTATTGTCCATGCAGTGGCCACACAAAACTGTTGGTGGAAGTTATCAGGCTTTGACACAGGTATATAAACTATTGTACATGCAGTGGCCACACAAAACTGTTGGTGGAAGTTATCAGGCTTTGACACAGGTATATAAACTATTGTCCATGCAGTGGCCACACAAAACTGTTGGTGGAAGTTATCAGGCTTTGACACAGGTATATAAACTATTGTCCATGCAGTGGCTACACAAAACTGTTTGTGGAAGTTATCAGGCTTTGACACAGGTATATAAACTATTGTCCATGCAGTGGCCACACAAAACTGTTGGTGGAAGTTATCAGGCTTTGACACAGGTATATAAACTATTGTCCATTCAGTGGCCACACAAAACTGTTGGTGGAAGTTATCAGGCTTTGACACAGGTATATAAACTATTGTCCATGCAGTGGCCACACAAAACTGTTGATGGAAGTGATCAGGCTTTGACACAGGTATATAAACTATTGTCCATGCAATGGCCACACAAAACTTTGGTGGAAGTTATCAGGCTTTGACATAGGTATATAAACTATTATCCATGCAGTGGCCACACAAAACTGTTGGTGGAAGTTATCAGGCTTTGACACAGGTATATAAACTATTGTCCATGCAGTGGCCATACAAAACTGTTGGTGGAAGTTATAAGGCTTTGATACAGGTATATAAACCTTTGTCCATGCAGTGGCCACACAAAACTGTTGGTGGAAGTTATTAGACTTTGATAAAGGTATATAAACCTTTGTCCATGCAGTGGCCACACAAAACTGTTGGTGGAAGTTATCAGGCTTTGACACAGGTATATAAACTATTGTCCATGCAGTGGCTACACAAAACTGTTTGTGGAAGTTATCAGGCTTTGACACAGGTATATAAACCTTTGTCCATGCAGTGGTCACACAAAACTGTTGGTGGAAGTTATTAGACTTTGATACAGGTATATAAACCTTTGTCCATGCAGTGGTCACACAAAACTGTTGGTGGAAGTTATTAGACTTTGATACAGGTATATAAACCTTTGTCCATGTCCATTTTTACACAGCCAAATGATATATCAAAATTGTAAAAAGGGCTGGTAAGGTCTGAGAAGGCTCGGTTTAGGCAGTAGTGGTCACACGAAACTGTAGATGGCCATTAACAGGCTTTGTCACCGGTCAATAAACCTCTGTAAGGCCAGAGGTTTTTATTTTTTTGGTTCTCAGATTTTTTTCGGAAAAAGTTCTGCAGGTGGAAGGGGGGGTATTTTGTGTTAAATTTGAAACATGATAATTTGGTTGTTTGAAATGGGTGACCCAATAATTAATAACGAAAACTTTTTTTCTTTTTTTTTTTTTCATTTTTGCATAACTTAAGGTTTGAGAACCGAAAAATTAAAAAACTCTGGCTTAGGGGAGTGGTCACACAATAATGATATACTTATAAGACAGAAACACATTTAACAAATTAAGCAATTCACCTTGAGCTTTTTTCTGTTTTTCTTCTGGTGATTCTTCCTGTTCTGCAGGTGCTTGTTGTTGTTGTTGTTGACTGTCCTGAGGTTGCTGAGCAGTTTGTGATTGTTGATCTGGAGTCACGGTCTCCATTACTGAAGGCACTTCATTATCTGTGGAAATAGCAATACAGTGTTTTCATGCAAAATAAACCATTATTTGTCAAAATGAATTGGAACAGGTAATAAACGCAAGAATTTGGTGTGCCTAATTCTAATTAAAAAATTCACTTGTTTTTTTTTTACGACAGGTGACTTAAACCAGACAGCAAGACACTTTTCCTTAGCCTCATCCGTCGGATGGGGACGTAAACTGGGCGGTCCCTTGTATCGGTCTATCAACCGAGCACGTTAAAGAACCATAGGAATCTATTCGATAATAAGAGTAGGGCAGGTTCCCGGATTCCTATGTATCCTTCCCCTCTCTCTGGGGCGGCTCTAAATAACCTGTACTGTGTTGATGAGCCGTTAAACAACATTCAATTCAATTCAATTAAACCAGACAGATAAACATCTTTAACAGTATTCATCATGTTATGCAGCTAATATAGTCAACTGTTTTCAATAAACATGTACTTGTGTATGATTTAATCTTTTACTTGCATACAATTTATGGTACTAAACATGTAATTATATAATTACAAAGTTATATATATATACAGTATATGTATACTTGAAAATGATGAGGAAGTCAAAGCAGTTTGCTCAAGGGACTGTGATCATCAGTATACCGCCAACAAGCATGCAACCATTAAAACAATACATAATACACCACTTTATTTGTATTTACCACTGGAGATTAATATGTTTAACGTAAAACAAAGTTCACTATTTGCCTGAGTGACATACTTCTTTTTTATTCACATATGACTCATTATGTTAATTAAATTTCCAAGAAGTTTAAGTCACCCACCAATGTATCTGCCTTCTTATGCACATCTTGAAAAAAAATTCAACCCAAAGCCTTGTTGTATTTTGCTTGGCAGGATCAAGGACTTAACTGCGTCAAAGTCCCATTATGTTTGACCAATGAAATCTCGAATACATGCTCTGTGTGTGTGTGTAATTCTAAGGTTTATAGTCCGTCCGCCAACGAACACGTCAAGGTATACCTGACGCGATGGGCACAATAGAGTTCGAATACATGCTTCATTGATAAAAGAAGCATTACTGATCAAGTTCGACAGTGTTCGTAACATAGTAATTAATATAAACGTATTAAATTCCAGTGGTATGGTAATTCTCATGCAAAAATATGAGTTCAATTAATACTAAATTCACTTAATACTAAATTCACTTACATGTAATACTAAATTCACTTAATACTAAATGATTACTTTTTTTAAAATTATAAGCTCTGTGAGATATAAACCTTAATACTAAATTCACTTAATATTAAATGCTTATTTTTTTAAAATTATAAGTTCTGTGAGATATAAACCTCTGTGAGAAATGTCTAGCTGAGATATAAACCTCTGTGAGAAATGTCTAGCTGTGAGATACATGTATAAACCTCTGTGAGAAATGTCCAGCTGTGAGATATAAACCTCTTTGAGAATAAAAACATTCATGACTGTGAAAGCACCTGTGTGCTCTACATACACTCAGGGTATCACCTCTGATACATTACCTCTTCCAGATATAACATATGTGAGGTATCACTTTTGCCAGGTATCACCTCAATGACAGCAATTTAATCTCACCTAAGTGCAATATATCACCTCTGAGATATCAGCTATCACCTCTGTGATATATGCCACATCTAACCTCTATGAGATTTCACCAATGCCAGATATCACCTTTTCCATGTACCACCTCAGTGACGGCAAGATGCCTCCTCAATGCAATATATCACCTCTAAGATATCAGATATCAGCTCATGAGGTGATATGCATGTATGTCACATCCAACATGTTTTACCCATGACTGTGAGATATCACTTCTGGTAGTTATTACCTCTATGAGGTTTCACCCATGACTGTGAGATATCACTTCTGGTAGTTATAACCTCTATGAGATTTCACCCATGACCGTGAGATATCACTTCTGGCAGTTATAATCTCTATGAGATTTCACCCATGACTGTGAGATATCACTTCTGGCAGTTATAATCTCTATGAGATTTCACCCATGACTGTGAGATATCACTTCTGGCAGTTATAATCTCTATGAGATTTCACCCATGACTGTGAGATATCACTTCTGGCAGTTATTACCTGTATGGGGTTTCACCCATGACTGCGAGATATCACTTCTGGCAGTTATTACCTCTATGGGGTTTCACCCATGACTGCGAGATATCACTTCTGGCAGTTATTACCTCTATGAGATTTCACCCATGACCGTGAGATATCACTTCTGGCAGTTATAACCTCTATGAGATTTCATCCATGACTGTGAGATATCACTTCTGGCAGTTATAACCTCTATGAGATTTCACCCATGACTGTGAGATATCACTTCTGGCAGTTATAACCTCTATGAGGTTTCACCCATGACTGCGAGATATCACTTCTTGCAGTTATTACCTCTATGAGGTTTCACCCATTACTGCGAGATTTTACTTCTGGCAGTTATGACCTCTATGAGGTTTCACCCATGACTGTGAGATATCACTTCTGGTAGATATTACCTCTATGGGGTTTCACCCATGACTGCGAGATATCACTTCTGGCAGTTATTACCTCTATGAGATTTCACCCATGACTGTGAGATATCACTTCTGGCAGATATTACCTCTATGAGAGGTCACCCATGTGATAGTAGACAGCGTCTACTTGTCAAATATTATCTCTTGCAAATAAAAGCTAGATTCGAGATATCATATCTATAAGACATCACTTCTGCCAAAGATATGATGTGTCCCAGATATCACATGTGTGAGATATCCCCTCTTCCATATATAAAGTAGGTAAGATGTCCCCTCTGCCAGATATCACCTCTGCATATATTGCCTTTGCCAGATATAATCTAGGTGAGATATCCCCTCTGCCAGAAATCTATTATGATTATCTAGTATGTGAAATATCACTTCTGCCAGACATAACCTGTATGTAGGCAACATATCATCTCTGTCAGATATCCCCTATGTGAGACATCACCTCTGTCAGACATAACCTGTATGTAGGCGACATATCATCTCTGTCAGATATCCCCTATGTGAGACATCACCTCTGTCAGACATAACCTGTATGTAGGCGACATATCATCTCTGTCAGATATCCCCTATGTGAGACATCACCTCTGTCAGATATAACCTAGGTGAGATATCACCTCTGCTAGATATAACGGCTCACAAATATTTGTGAGATATTTATGATAATTAGCCGTCCAAGATATCACGTTTAAAATTACGCAAGCGTATTTATGTAACACAGTAGTAACTAAGTTGCAACAGTCCATACTATTTAACTTCAGCACACAAAAACGTATAAATATTGATAATCTTTATATCACACCATTTTAACAGTAATGTACTATAGCCATACAGTATACACTGTTCAAAATAATTAAGGGAGCAGATGAAAAATTGTCATGTTTGTAAAATATCCAACGAATTGCAGTTGCATATATTTTACATAAAAATATATTATTTAATAACAAATTAATAACAAAACAGTTTCTGGACATATATACATGTACAACAAGGCAATTATTTTTCAATTTTTACGCTCCTTTAACTTTGTTGAACAGTGTATATATATATATATATATGGACTGGTAATCGTATTAATTAATAATTCATTGATCGTGCAACCATGTTTCATATAAATAATGAAAAACACTGCCAGTCAAACTTTTGCCTTTGCTAGGCCAGCTGCTTTGAACTGAAAAGCTGTCAACTTGTGCTATATTAATGCTTTAAGTAAACTTGATGTTTTAAATGAAGTTATTAATTAAATTTGCTATTAATAATTTTACATGCAGATTACCGTCTGAATTACCAGCTTGTTCGTAAAGGCCCATTTCATCTTGTCCTGGCCAAGTTCACCTCATATTGCCCCAATAATAACATTTACTGTAATCTTCATATTGGCCATGTTATGAATTCTCATTTAATGCATAGAACAGCTTTATAATAGGATGATAAATTAATAAAATATTCATTAATCAAGTGAGGTCATACTGACTCAGTTATTCTAGTCCTCGGTCTTTCAAAATGACCTTTGGTCATTGACCATATGCCCTAACATACCTTGGACTTAATATCTGGGCCAATATGAATTTGCTGGATCAATAACCAATACCATATCATTTATAAATGGAGAAAGGTATGTATGCAAAAAAGGTGTTGGTATATTTCTCTTCTAATGGGAAGATGTATAATACAATAAATATAACCATCTTTTTTGCATGATGATCTGATACTTGATATTATTCTATGTTCAACCAGTGTTTTTTTTATGCCTAATTTGGAGCCGTTATTCGGCCCCATTCACAATGCCAAAAACTATACTTTTTTCATAATTATATCCAAAAAATTCACAATCCGAAAAAAACATAAAATATAAAAAAATAAAAAAAAAATTATGGTAAATACAGAACAGTAAGGATACTAATATACGCTGGTGTTAAAACTAGTCTGTATTTACCAACAACAAAACTTAAAACCAAGGGATATTAAACTGTGAAATTAAAAGTGAAAAAAGTTTCTTTTTCTTTTGTTATAATATTTCACAATTTCTAGAAAAATGCCGCTATTTTTCACAATGGCACAGACACAGGCTGCATTCACAAAACACATAAAAAAAACACTGTCAACAGTTAATGCACATTATGTGTATATTATGGACAGAAAATAGTTTCCATGCATATATGATGCCTTAATAAAAACTGTATTGAAAGTGTTAACAGGTTAAGGAAAATAATTTTGAATATTCTGACGATCTTCTTATATATATGTCTAATACCAAGATTTATTGAAGCAAATGCATTTTTAAAAGTGGTGGTTTTGGCATAATTTAACAGTTTAACAAGCAATGTAAGCAATTATAAATAGAGTTCACTGGTGCCTAATTGTGGTAAGTGTAAAGAAAGGGTTAGTAAACATATGTGGGTTAGTTAATGTTATACCGCAGAGATCCCAGCAAATAATGTCTAAACAATTTCTCCTTTATGATTTACCTTTAGGGTTCACCGGCAATGCGGTAGATTTGGGACCTAAATGTTCACTCGCAGCCTGTACATTTTCTTTATTTACACTACTAGGTGCTTGCTGTTTGACTTCAGTTTTGTGCACTGTCCCTTCAGTTACTTTAGATGTCTCTATTTTCCTTGTGGACTGAACATCTCCCTGATGAATAGTGGCCGAGTAGTGGATTTCTTTATTGTCATGTTTCACGTTAGCACTTATTCTGATCTTATTGCCAGTTGCTTGTGAATCCGATGATGCCAAATGTACTGTTTGTGAAGGATGCATATCAAGTTTGTCAAATGAACTGACCCTTGCCTTGGCTTTCTCTAGTCTGAACTGTTTCTTATCCTCCGGCAACTTGGTATATACTGTTGCTGTTTCAGTGGTGTCTTGTTTTGTTGGTTTAATATCACTGACCTGGTGCTCAGTCTTTACAACAGAATCAACTGAAGAAGGTTTAACATGTTGTAATGTTGGTGTAGCAAGAACAACTGTTTTATCAGCCATTAATTCCTGTGAAGTTTCAATTCCTTGTTTTATGTTGTCTGAAATTTCTGTTTTTGATGGTTGTACATTTGATAATGGTGGTACTGTATTTGAAATCTTAATATCGATATCGGAACTTGCTTTCAAGTTTAACTCTTTTGATTTCCCGGTGCCATCCAGTGCTTCAGCATTAACTCCATCATCTGGGAATTCACCTTCTTCATATACAGATGCTGGAGAAACTGGTATATTTAGTTTACCTTCAAGATATTTCTTTTCAAAATCTTGCATTTGCTGAGTCACCGTTTCCACTGTCTTCAGGTTTGGTGAATTAATGTTTTCTATTATCTGAGCATCTTGTTTTTCAATTTGTTGTGTCTCTTGCTGGTTTTGTGCTTGTTGTTTTTGAATTTCTTGCTGTTTCTGCGCTTGTTGTTGCTGAAGTTCATGCTGTTGTTGTGCTTGTTGTTGCTGAAGTTCGTGCTGTTTTTGTTTTTCTTGTTGCTGAAGTTCGTGCTGTTTTTGTGCTTGTTGTGTTTCTTGTTTCTGTGTATCTTGACCTTGGTTGAGTTTTTGTTCATTTGCTTCAACTGTTTGCTGTGTTTGTGCATTATGTGTCTCTGTTTCAACTTTATTTTTATTTTGCTGTGTATTATGTGTATTTGATTGTTCTGGCTGTTTGATTTGTTGTTGGATATGTATATTATTTTGTTGCTCAGCATTCCGAGTTGGCATCTGCTTGGGTATGTCTGTCTGAATAATCATTCTATCTTGTGACTGCATAATTGGCTGTTTTCCAAGATCTGGACTACTTCCAGTTGGAAAATCACCATCATCAGGGTGCACATATTTATTTTCTTCTTTATTTAAATCGTTGTCTAATGTGTCAGCCTGAGCCTTTTTTATTTTGTCACTTAATTTTTTCATTTGATCAACTAATGATTCATTTGGATCTACACTCTCTTCAAATATTACTGTATTTGTATCATCTTTATCTACTTTGGCACTGTCTTTGCCAGCACCACTATCACGAGTATTTTGCTGGGACCCATGTACAGATTCGGCATTATCATGCACAGAGACGGGGCTAGGTAGATTTGCGGAATTGGATAATGGGGATTTTGTGGTAGGGACACTATTCTTATCATTATCATTATTTAAAGCATGCTCAGCATGATTAACTTCTTGAGGGACATGATCAATGGTACCTGGATTTCCTACAGTTCTTTCCTTTTCTTCATTTTCTTGTGAATTAAGGCTATGGTCATTTTCTCTGTTTTGTGAATTCTGTCCAATATCATCAGGTACTGAATCCGAATTACAGCCACTTAAATATAAGGTTAATGAAATAAAGCAGATCCAGCATAATCTCTGTATTCTTCTGGAAGTCATCATTATATCTGTATCAAACCATGCACGTCCAGTAACACCTGAAATAAAAGGAATCCCATTACTTTTAGCATACAATTCAATTCAAACTTTTTATTTATTGTCGGATAAGCATTTAACAACATATCAGGGCACGAAAATTCCACTCGTCCGTTCGCCATGATGAGTGCTCACTTATGCAGGATGGTTAGAAAAAACAGATCAATTATTTAACTATTTAACAATTTGGCCATGCAAATATTGACTAGGATGAGTAACTCAGAAACAAAGTTTTCTGCCTTGCATAATACAGTCAGCTAATGAGTTTTATGTGTACACAATCATGTAAACCATATTTCAAATTAAGTGATTTTTGAGGCCTAGTTTGCAATGATATCCAAGGTTTAAGAACATATGCTTCACATTTCTCTACTTAAAAATATAACCATGATAACATTGAAAAAAAAAATAGCAGGGTGTTCTATGGAACACTTGTGTTGCCTGCCATACATGTACATTTTTCAGCACGGACAATCTACAAATGTAACTATAAAGTTTTAAGACAGTGTAATCCTTCTTGAATTATGAAGCAGATATTTTTAAACACGTTAAATGTTTAAAGTTTATGAAAAAAAGGTGTAACTCTGCATTGGATAAATGATAAGAAATTGTTTTGAACTGAATTGGGGTTTTAAGGCGCACCAACACATGAAAGGTTTTATGGCGCCTAACAGGAATGAACATGTCAGACTCATCCTACATGTACATCGAGATCAAATATGTAGAATGGGCCTAGAACCTTCTCACCCTGAACTACAGGGTTGCTGTAAATTCTACTGTAGACCTTCAATTTACGCTGGAGCCACGTTATAGTTTTTCTGCCACTGCTCTAGTGATATGAGCAAGATGGCACCTGAAACAATGCAGGGGTCATGATGAAACCTTTAATAAACATTATTATTATTATTATATACCAAACTTATATAGCGCCCTTTTCATACACAAGATACGTTCAAAGGCGCTGTACAATAAACATAAAATATCACAGGAATAAAGGCAGAAAATCACTACTAGTATGAAAATTAACACTAAAAAAACCTCAAAAGCTTTAAGAATATTAAAACACATAATATAAGGTCACAAAAATCAAATGAGTTATTACGATTAAGACTACATTGTTTAAATACTAAAAACTTAAAACAGAATATTGTTAAAAATCGACTCATTAAGGCTAACAATATACATTGAATATATTCTTTTAAGAATCGGATCAATAAAAATAGTAATAACAGCAACATACAAATTAAAAATGTTAAATCTTTAAAAAATGCTATAAGAAAACTATTTAATTTTAATTGCAAAACTACTAGCAAGGAACTCGCACTTTCAATGTCACAGTAATTGATATTAAGGTCTGCTGCCTGAACAGATTGACTGCCGAGCGAGCTCGGTGCGCCATGCGCTGCAAACTGTTCAGATAAGGCGGCCGTAGACTTGCAAAAAGTAAAAGGTCTTTAACTGTCTCTTGAAACTTTGAAGTGTTTCACAGTCTCTAATATTTGATGGTAATGAGTTCCACAATGTAGGCGCAGCTGATGTAAAGCACCCGTCACCGTATTTCACTTGTTTACTTTTTGATGGAACCACCAGTGTCGATGATTGATGTGCTGAGCGTAGATTTCGTGTTGGTCTGTAAATTTGTATCATGTCTTTGATATATACTGGTGATTGGCCATGAAGAGCTTTGAATGTATGGGTAAGAATTTTGTACTTCACTCTATATTGCACGGGAAGCCAATGGAGATCCTTTAATATTGGTGTGATGTGACTGAACCTTGATGTTCTGGTTATTATGCGGGCGGCAGTATTTTGAACAGTTTGCAGTTTGTTAATCGTGTACTGAGGGACCCCGTACAGAAGCGCATTGCAATAGTCAAGCCGTGATGTAACTAAAGCATTGACCAGAGATTTCGTGGCATCTGTGTTAATATATTGTCGAATGCGACCTATTTGCCGTAACTGAGCGTAGGTGGATCTGCACACAGAGTTAACATGTTGCTCCATGTTCATCTTGGAGTCTAAGAAAGCTCCTAGATTTCTTACATTAGCTGACTGTGTTATTTCGGACTTGTCTACTTTTACTGTAATGTTTGAAACTGCATTTGAGTTGCGCTCGGATGTAAAAACAATCAGTTCAGTTTTTTCTGAAACATGAAGAAAAAATGATAAAATGAGCATGAATTTGTGGGGGGTTCTACCCCTCTGCCTTCCCCTCCAACAGGCAAAGCTCTAACCTTAAACAGTTATGTTTTTCATAACCTGCGACTGTTATCAAAACAACAACTAAAACTGGGATAGTAACCAGAAGCAGTTACTACCACAAAATCATTCAAGTTTAGATGCATTCTATCTTCTGTACAGGAATTTTCCCTGTATTATATATAATTTTTTCCAGGTAGGGTGATTATTCATCTTTACAACCATGCAATAAAATTCTATGAGCATCGATGAAAATCCAATGTGCAAAGCCTCTCAAGTTACCTACTGTTATGCAATAAAATTCATTAAAAATCATTTTGTAGGCACCAACATGACAATTAGTGAACAACTGCTAATTGGATCATGATGAAGATGTATTTATCCTTAATAATACATGTAAGTATTCAGACATAAATAAACGCTGCACATTTGGCAACTATTTCGATTTATTAGCAAATGATCTTGGTAACTGATTTAGGTTACAAATGGTTATTGGGGAAAAGTATCTGCTACTCTAAACCAAAGGGAGATAATAATTTGGCATTTTAATAACTTCCAGCATTTATAAAAACTTGTAACTGTTTAAGGTTAGAGCTCTGACTTGATAGCCTCATTTCAAATTTGAGTTCAGAAAAAGCCAAAAACGAGGGCATTGAACTACGTTTGTCCAAAATGGCGGTCGTTTTCAGGACGGAATTTCCAACCTATGCTTCTATTTTTATCGCTGTTTCGGGATTTTCCTCAGGTGTATAGATTTACAAATTATATCATTTATAAAGTTCGAAGTTTATTATCAGATATCAACTCAACAAATATATAGGATTTCTACATGGATACATGGTTAATTGCTGTTTGAAATAGTTTTGTTTACAAATGGTGACAGATGTGCCGATTATAAATAAGCGACTCGCTGTCATCACTACGACTGGTAAAATAGAATAAATGAACCTCACCTAGTATTGCATAGTATAAAATCCGTTGTGTTCAAGCTATTGTTTGGGCTTTACTCGACTGTTGTTCATGAAAAACTTCTCAATCGTTAAAAAATTGACACGTAAGTTTTCTAGAATGTCAACTGTCCTCCATTTTGTCTAAGTTGTTGTTAAAACTGCAACGATTGGCTGTAATAAATATAATTGACCAATCAATACAACCCTTTCAGCTATAGCCACAGTATGCAAATAATTACCGAAAAGAGAAATAATAAATCGCAACAAAGAAATTAATCAGGTTCCTCTTCTTCTTCCAATAAAAGGTCAGGAGTCTTCTTAGACTGTAATGTTGACCTTACTGAGGTGATGAGACAGCGATCATCCTTCAAAATGTTAAAAACGATGGCTATGTACATGGCGCTGATGATACTACGCTCAGAAGGGTGGTGTCAAGAGCAGCCTTGAAGTCTTCTAATGAACTGATGTCGTTGATTGCATTTGGAAGAACATTCCATTCGCGTGTGGTACGAGGGTAGAAGGAGTACTTGTAGACATTCTGAGGGGCTGCTGGTTGGTATAATCGCTGGCCTCCCCTGGTTCTGCGGTCGTTGAAGCGCAGTATATCTCCTAGTGCCATATCTACAAGTCCAGAAAAAACATATAATATAGCAGCTAAAACAGAAAAAGCATAGGGTTAAAATTTATATAATACATTTTATTTAAAACATACATTATAACCTATATATCACATGTTATTTATAACATACAATCTGGGTTCTTATAATATTATTACAAGACAATTATAATATTATAATTAGACAACAATAAACGCATTCGAAGTAGGATTTACATTTTAAGCACGTTTAATAAAGCTACACAGTCCCTGTTTTAACTGGTAATAACTCATGAATATGAATGAGTCACGTGTGAAGTAGTTTCAAATCGACGAACACCCCAAAAGTCGGTATATAATGAGAAATTTCACATTTTTGTTTAGCCTCCGTACAGGTAACATCGATAAATATACGGCTCCAGAATATATGTGATAAAAAAATTAGATGCCCGGGACGGGATTTGAACCACAGTCTTGCACTTGTAAGATTTGAAAGATGTACGCTGAACCGCTAGACCACTGCTATTTATTGGTATTTTCTGGGCTGGGCATATAAAGCCCTGAAGCCCTGGTATTTTGTAGCATTTTTAACACTAAATAGGCATTACGTAATAACAAGAGCGCGCACACAAACTCATCAAGCGCTAAATAACAAGTCGATATATGGTTGATTTGAGACGAAGTATTAGTTTCATATTGATAAGATACAGTATTACACCAGGCAATGTTAATTTACACGTGCGACAATATAGACTGCATATTTATTGATCCATCTTTAGTTGCGTTCAAATATGTTAAGTTATTTTGCCTCATAATATATGGTAGTTAGTATACTATTTTCTCAAGTAGCGTTGTAGTTCATTGACTTGAAATCAGAAGGTCGTGTGTTCGAGACATTTTTTTCCCGGTAAACATTACTGTTACCTGTGTATAGGTACGATGTGTACTGGTCGATGTATATACAGTAAATGATTTCATGCTTGGTTGTTGTTCTAAGGATTAGAGTGCCTCTGCCACATGGGCCCCCGTGAAGAATCCCACGTTGACCCGGCATTATGTCTGCACTTTTCATCGTTGTGGTGTGTAGGTTGTATCTGTGTGATGTGGTGTCTGCGTCGGTTCTATTGTTGATGTGTTGATGGTTGTCGCTCTCGCTCTATGTTGTTTCGCTGCGGCGGTGAAGTGCTGTCTGGAGTGGTGCTGGCCTACATCCGCTAGGTGGTGTTGTTGCCTACATCCGCTACTGGGCCGGGGTCCTGTCTTTGGGCCACCCCACCCGGAGTCAGCAACCTGCGTGCCTATAGAATTTAAGGCCTCCGGGGACGCAGGTTGCTGACTCCGTTGCTCCATGTACTTCGCCAGGCTTCCCCACGTTGGATCCGTTAAGTTGCTGAGTCGTCGACCTCACATGATTTCATGCGCTATATTTGCTCGCTTAAACACCCGATTTCGACATGAGCTGGTGAACATGAAGTTACAAATAAAGACACGCCTACAAAGAAGAAATCGATTGATATAGGGCGTCTGTAGCTTTAAGCATACACATATTAAAATAATTTTTCTAAGAACAGGTGCATAATACACAGAAAATGCATAAGTACACATACATTTACATCTAGCGCAACACTTAATCATCTTAAAACTATAACATTTACTAAAACTAAGTATCAGTCTCATTTAAAGCACACTTTAAAACAATATACAGACACAATAAAAGCACATTTAAAACACTCATAGTACCCAAGGATTTATAAAAATACGAGGGTGCTTCAAAAAGTTCTGTCACTAGGCATATATCCTTTGAACTGGATATTACACTGAGATAAAGTAGTGTATTTATAGTACTACTGGATTCGCTCTTTTAAATTCCACAACAAAAATGAAAAAAATCCGGTTATTTATACCCATGAATTACCTCCCCCTACCACACCTTTTGGATACTGGCATCTCTTAAAATGTCCTTGTTACAAAACGTTGTAAACAATATTTGAACAATTCTATTCTTTTAAATTTTCTTGTACGCCATCTGTTATTATTCGCCCATAATCCATGAAAATGGATTCGGGAATTCGGAAAGGTCTTGCTGCAAACCAGATATGAGTGAATGCATATCCCTTAATTTTAGCAGAAATAACACTGATTTTCTTCATTTTGTTTACGGAAATGTTATAATATCTTTTAAATGTCGTAATTATTCTCATAGTATTAATATGTTTTCATATTATTTTTACAAATCCTAGTCCTTCAGTGTTTAAATTGATATTCAACACATTATTGTAGAATTTTGTACAATGTTTAGTGAAAATATTGATCATCCAAAAACGCTATTTCAGAAGACTGCCCTTCCATTTAATGTCCATTTATCATTAAATTAATTTTACACGTTAGCTTAAAATGTTAATTTCTAAGACAATGCCTTTTCATCTACCATGCTTAAATTCTGAATCTTGTAATGCACATATATAACTGGTAATGTATTCAGACATTTCAAAGGTCTTCGACAAGTACTTAAAGAGAAACAGGCACTTAAAAAAGTAACAATTAACATACCTGAAAAAACTCAGGACGAAATGCCTCAGTATGTATAAGAGACGTGTATTAAATGTTCATAACTTCCGTCACACAACAGATACAGCATTCATTTTACCATCAATGGAATGGTATTTTCTAGTCTGTAGTTTTATTTCTTTAAACGGTTCTTCTTTTTTAAAAACATAAATCCGTTTAGTACATGCGCATAAGCATAATGAGAAACTAATTAAAACTAAACAAGATATCATTTGGCATAAGCATGCAGCCGCATAAGCATAATGAGACACTAATTAAAACTAAACAAGACATCATTTGGCATAAGCATGCAGCCACATAAGCATAATGAGACACTAATTAAAACTAAACAAGATATTATTTGGCATAAGCATGCAGCCGCATAAGCATAATGAGACACTAATTAAAACTAAACAAGATATTATTTGGCATAAGCATGCAGCCGCATAAGCATAATGAGACACTAATTAAAACTAAACAAGATATCATTTGGCATAAGCATGCAGCCACATAAGCATAATGAGACACTAATTAAAACTAAACACGATATCATTTGGCATAAGCATGCAGCCACATAAGCATAATGAGACACTAATTAAAACTAAACAAGATATCATTTGGCATAAGCATGCAGCCACATAAGCATAATGAGACACTAATTAAAACTAAACAAGATATCATTTGGCATAAGCATGCAGCCACATAAGCATAATGAGACACTAATTAAAACTAAGCAAGATATCATTTGGCACAAACATGCAGCCACATAAGCATAATGAGGCACTAATTAAAACTAAACAAGATATCATTTGGCATAAGCATGCAGCCACATAAGCATAATGAGACACTAATTAAAACTAAACAAAATATCATTTGGCATAAGCATGCAGCCACATAAGCATAATGAGACACTAATTAAAACTAAACACGATATCATTTGGCATAAGCATGCAGCCACATAAGCATAATGAGACACTAATTAAAACTAAACAAGATATCATTTGGCATAAGCATGCAGCCACATAAGCATAATGAGACACTAATTAAAACTAAACACGATATCATTTGGCATAAGCATGCAGCCACATAAGCATAATGAGACACTAATTAAAACTAAACAAGATATCATTTGGCATAAGCTTGCAGCCACATAAGCATAATGAGACACTAATTAAAACTAAACAAGATATCATTTGGCATAAGCATGCAGCCACATAAGCATAATGAGACACTAATTAAAACTAAGCAAGATATCATTTGGCACAAACATGCAGCCACATAAGCATAATGAGGCACTAATTAAAACTAAACAAGATATCATTTGGCATAAGCATGCAGCCACATAAGCATAATGAGACACTAATTAAAACTAAACAAGATATCATTTGGCATAAGGATGCAGCCACATAAGCATGCAGCCACAGAAGCAAACAAGCACATCAAACATAGCAGCACATTGATGACAATTATGAAACACAATAAGACATGAGGGAATATTAAAACTCCTAAAAGTCTATAGTTATATATACACTAACACAATATAGTTATATATACACTAACACAAAAACACAAGTCTATAGTTATACATGTATATACACTAACAAAAAACACAAGTCTATATTTATATATACACTAACACAATATAGTTATATATACACTAACACAAAAACACAAGTCTATAGTTGTACATGTATATACACTAACAAAAAACACAAGTCTATAGTTGTACATGTATATACACTAACACAAAAACACAAGTCTATAGTTGTACATGTATATACACTAACAAAAAACACAAGTCTATATTTATATATACACTAACACAATATAGTTATATATACACTAACACAAGAAGAACAAACAAGCAAGCACTCTCATATTATCTCATGTTTAGCCAGCATACAAGCTAGACTACCATGAGACAAAACATGAGGTTAAAGAACAAACCAAAGAAACATTAGGCACACATGGCACACTTACATATTATCTCATGGTTATCCAACATACAAGCTAGACCACTATGAGACAACATATGAGTTTTAAAAACAAAACAAAGCAACATCGGGTACACATGGCACACTTACATTTAGGTCCGGTCTTGGCGATCAGCCTTGCAAGCTCGTTGTAATCCTGGGCGGTTCGGATATCAGCCCATTCCACACCCGGCTCGCCCCAAAACGAAATTTGGTTGTTCTTACTTGCGGTGTCTCAAGAATGTTTTCATATTTGAAATTATAGTTTGAATATAGTAACAAGAGTGGTTTGACAACCAAAGGCCTTTCTGAAAGCGACCAGGAAGTGGTGAAAAACGACCTCAAAGTGAGTGTCTAGCTGGTTACCTACTATTCGTTCGTAGCTTTGACAATGTAGGTCTACTAACTAGTCTGTAGTTTTATTTCATTAAACGGTTCTTCTTTTTTAAAACAGGAGTGACGTGCGCAAGTTTGAAGTTTAATGGGAACTGACCACGCTCTATTATAGAAAAGAGTACGAGAGTGGACCTTTGGAAACGGCCGAACACGATAAATATGAAATATTGCAGTCTCGGTTTGATTGAGACTGTCCATGAACGGTAGTGAAATATGCTTGCTACCGTTCACGCCCACTACCCCCGGTTTGAGAAGAACTCAATATTCATAAAGTCAATAGTACAGAATTGTAACCATCCCGAAGATGGCATGCATATGGAGGTGGACATGCTACTTTTAATGCCAGTCCAGCGGCGTATGATTCCAGTATCTAACACAAATCTATGCCCCGAAGAGCGAAATAAACAAAACGGAATTTAGTTGGGAGCAGCGTTTAGTTAGAGTTTGCTAAGTGAAATAATTTACCTATAGCTGGAGTTCACGTATGGGGGTGGGGTTTCTTGGGGATTTTCCTTTACAGGGGCGTGTTCATTCATTCAGTTATTGTTTCAGAAGCAATTCATGTGCCCAGTATACGTCATCCATGTCATCACAAATATGGGCGATATGCAATGGTACCTGAGCCAATGTTCATTGAACTTTGCTTCATCGAAGTTTTTGTTACTCCTAAATGTGACTTTATATTTACTAGATCATTACATTCAAGGTTTTGTCTTCTCTTGAAGGGAAGATCTGCTCTGACGAATGGGCGAAGGTCTCACATTTGATGATGCAAATTTCCACAACTTCACATAATAAACATAATGTTATGTTTGGAGCTTCCTCTCGCGGAATTTTTTCAATTGCTCTCACTTGATCATATTCATAAGTCCGTAAAACTATTATAATATAATTTCCTATAAAGGTGCAAGCAATGGTGTGTGTTGCCAGTAAGGATCTTGTAATTTATTTCTTTCGACGGGTTTACGGGTTTGAAACTACCAAACAGTTATGTTACAAAATGACGAATGATTATTTCATATAAGGTCTCACCGTGACACGATTTCAGTATTGTTTTACTTATTAGTCCTTTGGGATGATCAGAGACCTAAGAAGTAGTTTTATTACGTCTCTGGATGATCTAGTCCATCATTGTCTGTGCCTCTCACGAACAGCCACAATAAAAACGGTTAGTCTTAGTCTACTTTCTTGTCTTGTGTGTGATTGTTGAGTGTCAATATGTCCGCAACGTGTTACCTTTAGCGGAAGAGGTGATTGTTACCTTCAGAGGAGGTTGTTACCTTCAAAGGAGGTTGTTACATTTAGCGTTGAAATTGTTACCTTTACCGTTGTTTCAGTAGCCGAGAAATCCTAAAACTTTGCTGTACTCTTTATTTAAACGAATTTGGTTCAGGGATTTAAAAAAGTTAGAGAGAAAAATCTTACCTGAACTGGAGGAAAAAGTTTGATTCCCTCTTCACTTTGCAGTGTTTTATCATCCATGCCACGGACGCGTTTGGAAATTTTCTAAGAAAAGAAAAACCCTTATCAATATAAAGTGACTTTCTAGGAAGTCTGCATATCACTGTCATTGGGAACGTACCAGGTAATGGCATATCACTGTCATTGGGAACGTACCAGGTATGGCATATCACTGTCATTGGGAACGTACCAGGTATGGCATATCACTGTCATTGGGAACGTACCAGGTATGGCATATCACTATCATTGGGAACATACCACTATCATTGGGAACGTACCAGGTATGGCATATCACTATCATTGGGAACGTACCAGGTATGGCATATCACTATCATTGGGAACGTACCAGGTATGGCATATCACTATCATTGGGAACGTACCAGGTATGGCATATCACTGTCTTTGGGAACGTACTAGGTATGGCATATCACTATCATTGGGAACGTACCAGGTATGGCATATCACTATCATTGGGAACGTACCAGGTATGGCATATCACTATCATTGGGAACGTACCAGGTATGGCATATCACTGTCATTGGGAACGTACCAGGTATGGCATATCACTGTCATTGGGAACGTACCAGGTATGGCATATCACTGTCATTGGGAACGTACCAGGTATGGCATATCACTATCATGGGAACGTACCAGGTATGGCATATCACTGTCATTGGGAACATACCAGGTATGGCATATCACTGTCATTGGGAACGTACCAGGTATGGCATATCACTGTCATTGGGAACGTACCAGGTATGAACAGATAATACAGTAATGATATCACAAGCTCTCACTATGCAGTAAGCGCCCTTGCATGTGACTGTAGGATGGATGATTCTTCCGTTAAAGGCGGCCAGGGGCGTAGCTGACCTGAAATGCATATTTTGGCCCGACAAACTAGTGGGGTCCGGGGGCTCCCACTGTGTGTGTGTGTGTTGTTTTGTTGTTGTTTTTTTAACTTAGCTATGTAATGGTGCGTTTTGGCGTTTATCTGACAGAACACTTGTACTCCTATTGCTAGTGACGTTTTCGTGTAAATGTTTTATACGCTATATATGTATATGTATTCTGGTAGTGGAGGGTCTGAAGTTGATGAAAAAGTATGATGATCTCTTGATATCATGGTAGTTTTTTTTAATCCAAGACGGCCGCCAATATGGCTGCCAAAATTTAAAAATGGGCATGCTATTTTTTCATAGTTTAATGATATCAAAAACTTTAATTTGTGATTATGTACTTGATTACACATGTATTTGACATTTTCAAAACAAAATCATAAACAGGAATGCCAAAAACATTTTGGAGCGTGTTTTTAAGTAAAAATACAGCAAAAAAGTGGCAAAAAAGCGATATCTACATCATAACTTCAACTTTGATTTTCACACATTATCATATAAGTATTAATTAAGGGTTTTAAAACATGCCTTATGTATAAGGATTTTTGTAACAGCGGTGGGTGGGGTAAAAATACCCCAAATCTGCGTTTGGACCTGAGGCTGGTAGATTATTATACCAATAGTGACGTGTTCGCTCAACGTGTTTGTACCCTGTATATATATGTATTTATATTCTTGTAGGGGTTGGTCTGAAGATTAAAAACAATATGGTCATTTCCTGAAACCATGGTATAATGTTTACAAAACAAAATGGCCACCAAGATGGCCGCCAAAATAAGGAAAATGTAATATTATTGGATATATCAAAGTTTATTGACATATGTATGTTATTTTATTCATAAACAGCAGCGTCTGAATTTTAAATCGTTATTAGGACATTTGTAAACATTTATATTGTTGATAACTTTGACAATATATATTTATATTATATATGTTTTAGAGTAAAATTATCATACTGTTATTTTAAACATATAAGGTGTATATGTGTGGTATTTGAAGAAATATGTTTTGACAAATTTGATAATTAACATTTGACAAAGTTGAATTACCTGCACTGTAAAATAAAATAAGAAACAAATGTTGACCCTTAACCTTCCCTTCCCCCTCCGGCTTCAGTTTGTATTGCATTCTTGGACTTTCCTTTTTTATTCATTTTCCAAACTGAAGTATAGGCCCGGGCCTGTAAGGCCTAATAGTAGCTACGCCAATGGCGGACACTAAGCCAGATTGACACCTCTACAGGTGTGGATTTTGATCCAAACTTCGGTGAAAATCCAAAATAGTACGTATTGTCTGACACCACTAAAACATTAGAAAACTAACTGCTCCATGTTTCGTTCATTTTTGCGCGCACAAATAACTGTATATCACACAAAACTACGTCTTGTCTGGAAATTGTACACTCGGAATAGCGGCGTCATCGAAATGTTAAGTGAGAATTACTCGTGTACTATTATACCCACATGTAGCCTTCCCCGTGATTTGGGGCATCTGGAGAACATGGTCAATTATCTTTAGGGATCTGGGGAATATTGACATTAACTTTAAGGAATCCAGGGATCAAAGACCAACACGTTTAGGGATCTAGACATTAGTGTCCTAAAATCAAAAACCTTTGGAGATCTGGGAATAATGGGCATTACTTTAAGAGATCCAAGAAACAAGCCGCCCCCTCGCATACCCTCCTCGCACCCCCCCCCACTCACCAATACCCCCCCCCCACCCCCCTCCTCCCATCCACCACACACACAAACACACATATACCCTGCGAGGGTATGGGGTCGTCTCAGCCATTGCCAATAGTTAACATATGGGTGAATATGGTTCAAGAGCAAAAGCCATATAGATCCCCGCTATACAAACATATAGAATTGAATGAATGTTGTTTAACGGCTCATCAACACAGTATAGGTTATTTAGAGCCGCCCCAGAGAGAGGGGAAGGATACATAGGAATCCGGGAACCTGCCCTACTCTTATTATCGAATAGATTCCTATGGTTCTTTAACGTGCTCGGAGGATAGACCACATATAGATCCCCGCCATACAAACATATAGATTAGATACGAATGATAACAGACAGTGCGTAATTTTACAGAACCATGTACGAAATGCTAAATTTTAATATTATATACGGAAACATTATTTTCGTAATACATTTTCATTCATGTTGAACCGACACATGGCATAATGATAATCGATAAAAAAAATTAACTGCGGTTTGGCAAAGGAGCAAAATGAAGTCCATGCAAATAAAATTTTATGGGAAACCTTAGTTCCATTGTTTAGTATTATGGATTATTATTATTATTGTTTCAATTATTATTATTATTATCATTAATGTTATTATTATTATTCAGTTACTTGGTTGGTTAATTTCTATTTCCTGTCGTTCAGTGTGTCTGTTATTCCTGACTATAATTAAATACAGGTAAACTTTGTATTGTACTTCATATTCTTTATACTTTTCAGACACATTCAACTATTACATCAATAAGTTGTATATCAGTGAAAAATACATTTTTAGTGATAAATAAGAAATACCTTACTTTTCAAAATCAGTTGAGAAATAAAAATTTCAAGTGTAAAACGTTGCTTTTTGATAGGGCATTTTTAATAAGGTTAGCTAAAGTTGTTATTTGAGATTTTTAATGGGAGTTTACATGGGAAAAAGTCCACCAAAAAACATTTTGTTTGTAAAAAAAATTCTCAACCGATTTTCAAAACTAACTTTGTTGTTTTTATTTACCGCTAAATAATCCAGTTCCAAAGATAAGTAATTTATTTATTTTATATTTAGTAATAATTTAGTTTACGTATTGTTAAACTTGTTCATGTTGATGCTGAAAACCCGTTGACTAAAACAAGCGCCTACTACTACTACTACTACTACTACTACTACTATTATTAAATTCTTCTTAAGTCCGTGTTCAACATATCACAATATAATATGTACTTTTTAAGTACAATTCTCACCATTCGATCGCATTATGCCGTATTAAGTAACGTACGATGTATCATGACACTTCCGACAGTAAAATATTTAGCAGGATTGAGGAAAGAAAATGATTCTCCCATAAAACTCAACTATTGTCATTGTCATTGTCTGACTTTAAGTTCAGAAATAACCTACGAGGAAAACAAATAGCGGATGCATATTAAAACGAGTTCCTTGATAAAAACTGTACTTTTCTCAGGTAATGAATCTGTCTAGCTGGTGATAATAGTTCAAATGCAGAAGCAATCACACTTTTTTTTCTTCAAAATTTAACAACAACGGTCATTTTGAAATGTGGATATAAAAACGTGTATGTAGCGATCACACTTTCCCAATGTAAGTCTAGGCTGATCAATTACCGCTGATTAATCTATTTATAGGAGTAGTAGTGATATTAATTCCTCCGGTAGATTAATACCCCAAGTGGATTACTACCTTAGGTGGATTAATACCATTGCTCGGCCTTTTCCGGCAGTGGCGGGAACGCCAAATGACGGTTCGAGTTAACCGATTGGGTCCGATTGTTTTACGGACTTCTTCGTCAGATTCCGCCACCAGGAAATACCGATTACGGAAATTAACGTAGAATTCCGGTTCCACTTGTTGGCGTTCTCGTGCAAACTGCAATCGGAACTCTTCGCCAATTTCCGTTCTCGAATCCCGAGTGACGGAATCCGACGAGGCAGTTCCGATTGGTGCAAACTGGTGTAAAAAGGCGTGAATCATTTGAAATATTAATAAAATATCATTTTAAATTATGTAATATATAGTTTAATAACCAGTGTTTTTGAGATACTGAAAATATCTCCCGAGGTAGAGAAATGGCCCGATATAAGAACGAGTGATAGATAAGAACATGTGCGGAGAACACTCTTTCTTATATTGGGGCCATTTCTCTACCTCGGGAGATATTTCCCGTATCTCAAAAACGCTGGCTATTAAACTCTATAGGATTATAAGTACCTCTGGTGCTCTGGTGCTTATATATGAATAGTAATATTAATACCTCAGGTGGTGGCATAGAAACTGAATTGTGTAGGTTATTTCGAGCCGCCACAGGGAGAGGGCATATATAGGGGAGACTGGGGCAAGATGATACACGGGGCAAGGTGTTACATTCAACATTTTATGCGTACGAATTCCCCGATTACGCCATGAAAACGCAATTCTATATGTTTGTTTGTGCGACCATCTTGTGTGAAACCGGTAAGCGCGTTGTCTTGGCCGTGACAAAATTGCGAGCACAAATTAATGCTGCGGCAAAATAAGTAGATTTTCATTTTTAAAATGAACTACGAATAGTTTCCTTATTATTCAAATATTGCGTTCTCTCCAGAGGTCACAATAAACATTATGGTATTGAAAATTGACCTGTCATAGTTTACATGGTAGCGAAATGAACATGGGTAAATGGGTGGTGGAGTAACATGTTACAGTACATATGGGGTAAAATGCATCTTACCCCGATGTTATACAACTTGTAAGATCTTCGTTTGACTAGTTTAGTGAATACATAATTAACTTTTCACAGACATAGGGCTAGCTGCACTGCTATCTTCTCCGAGGTGGAATGATATAGTAATGGCTTCCGTTCGTCCGTGCCTCTGTCCGTCGCGTCTAATTTAGTGTTCGCTGTATATCTCTTACACCCATGAAGTGTTTTGAAATAATTTATCACAAATGATAGCCTTAACAAGACGACGTTCAGAGCGCAACACCCGGGTGTGCAGCTCAAAGGTCAAGTCAGACGTAGAGGTCAAAGATTTCAAAAATCCCCAATATCTCAATGTTAAAGAAGATATTCGTTTCCGCTTCATACTTTTAATGTACATTGAAGCATTTTCAAATAACTTGGAATAATTAATCACCGTCTCAAGACAAATGACAGAACTCAAACCCGGGTGTGCTGATTTACAGTCAAGGTCACACTGAGGGGATCATCGTTTCACATCCCTATCCTTATAAAGCTGTCCCTAATATGCTTAAATTAAGGCTCATTTGAGATAGCGCTCGTCTACATAACACATTATGAAACCACAACATTTGAGATAATAATCTTGTTGTTCTTTTTGTTCGATTTGACATCCATTATTCTTAAAACCATAAAACAAAAACAATGCACATGGATAAAAGAAAATATAAATATTAAACATACAACATTAAACATTAAACACACATTAAACATCATAATACACATTTATTATACAAGAAATCATACATTTCAAGTATGCTACTGTCCCTTTCCTGAAGAAGGCTGTAGTAAATATACTTAATATTTATTTATATTTATTTATATTATATTTATTTACATTTTCTTATAAATTGTCTTGCATAAAACGGATATATTCTGATAATACTGGCATATTAGACAAAATGTAACAAATTTGCCCCGACATGTGTAATACGTTGGCCCAAAGAACGGGGTAATGTGTTACCGTTAAGTGCATTTTTAAATAATGATATTTTCAAATGTTTCATACCGTCTTTGTTTTTTGAAGGTCTATAAAAATGCGACCTTTTACGATCTTTCGGAAAATGTAAAGATATGTTCATTTATTGCAAAATAACATTAAAAAAAAAATGAATTATTTGAAAAATGTAACATATCGCCCCGGTCTCCCCTACATAGAAATCTAGGAACACTGACATGCCCTTATCGGATATATATATATTCATATTATTCTTCAATGCGTTCGGAGGACTCCGGTACACATAACTGGAGTGTTTACGTTCCCATCCGACGGAAGAGGCTAGACGACTCGGACTGCCTTGCCAAAAGACACACCGAAGTTATCTCGTGCTGCCCGTGATCTCCGAATTCAGAGTCGACGTGAAAAACGTGTTATCCCCTGGGATTATGAATTAGCTTTGTTATCTTTGCACACTTTTCAAACTTGACGTTTTTGAAAGTCGATGCCACAGGTGTATCAAAAGAAGAAATTGCCATAGTTCCAGAAGCTGCCTATTAAGGCGTCAGAAAAACTTGTAATATGTCAAAATGTATTTCCTGAAATATGTGGAAACTTACTATATGAGATCCTTTAGTTAACGTCGAAGTTTAAATGTTTATCCGTTAAATATATGTCAATGATTTATTTATTGTTTTTATCAATACCAACTCTGCACCGCGTATGTAAGATTATTACAGATCATTTAGAATGACGCTCTATATTACAGCTGTAAAGAAGCGTTTTGTGATTCTTTCAGATTACAAATGAACACTGGGCCATGTCAAACTCGAAGTTATTTTAATGACAGCTTCAAGTGATTCTGAAGATAAGTGAACCATAGGACTATTTGCAGTTTCTAGAGCCTATACAACTGGATCATTTGACTAAGATCCGAAGTTTTTCTATGTAAGATACTTTTTCAAGGGCCATGGGACGAAATATTTTCATCCAGACAGTTTATCTTGTTGGATTTTTTAGTAAATACAACTGGAACATCGCTGTTGAAAATGTAAGTATTTTATGAAAGGTGAGGGTATTACCGATAGTGCGTACTCTTTGCTTTGTTTGATACATATATGTGCATGTGCAAATAAACCGTCGACTATATGTGGAAAAAGAGGAAAACATGAAACGGTCACCGTCTGTTGCGAATTTCTGATTGAAACGGCAAACGTCTGTTGCTGCAAACGGTCAACGTCTGTTTGACAATCCAATATTTTATGAATAATAAGTAAATGTACATGCATGTTTGGTCATTATCAGTTACAATTGATTTAGATGTTTGAATAAATGCAGAAGAATACAATTCCAACGAGACTGCTCTTGAAATGAATTGTTGTTTAACGGCTCATCAACACATTGTTTACGTTATTTCGAGTTACAAGAATTCGGCATCATGGCATTCTCTTACTATCGATAGATTCAGATAGTTCTTAATCGTACCTCTGATAAACGGGACCGTCCGGTCCGACGGACGAGTCTAGTGGAAGTATCTTGCCAAATGACACACCGAAGTACCCAGTGAAACTCGACCCCGTGATTACCGGATTCAGAATTCAACGTGTTATCATTGCAAGTACATTTTTTTCCTTTCCGTCCCCCCTAACATTCCTTTCACATCCCCACTTTTAAATCATTTCAGTGACCTCTTAAGTATAGATACATTACCCACTTGGACTATGTCAATACGTCATTGTGGATTGTTTTTAAATTTTCGTACGCTTTCTTTTCTTTCCCCATCTGTTTTATGTTCATTTATTCATAAACGTAGGACTTATCAACAAGGATAACAGCAGTTAGCAGAGTTTGTTGTAAATGTGCTAGCATTTGCTACTTCGGGCGTTCACGTCTATTTCTATAAAAGATAAACTACAGTAATGGTGTGTAGGGAATGCGTGGGGTAGCATCCCGAATATTCACATTAGGTGTCATCTGAACATACTAGGCAACCATTGTGTCAGATATGAACACCATCCTTCTACTCCTTAAACACACGGGACAACCGACTCGATACCATTGCATCAACGTCTGTTCGTGGAACGGTCAAAGTCTGTGTAAACTATGTTTACAAACAAACACACGTGTGAGAAAAATCAATTTTGCTGTGAGATTCCGTCAATTGACGTAAATTATCTCATACCATTACCTTTTTAGTATCAATCTACCTAGTACCGTTTTTTTAGGCTTTAGAAGCATTTTCAAGGGCCATGCGACGAAATATTTTCATCCAGATAGTTTAACAAAACAAATGTTTTCGGATTTATTTAGTAAATACAACACAATAGGAACAGCGCTGTTGAAAATGTAAGTATTTTATGAAAGGTGTGGGTATTACTGACAGTGCGTACTCTTTGTTTTGTCAGATACATATGTGCATGTGAATATAAACCGTCGTTTATATCGGAAGACCCTGATAATAGTGTAATACGGTATAAAAGGTGCAGACCTATCTTGGCATAATAGCATATTATATTTGCATATCAAATAAAAAACTGTCGAAGATATTCAGAATTATAGCGCATTTATTACTTGTTCGCACAGACGGTGATCGTTGCCTTTTTTTATTGATCAAAGACGTTCACCGTTTCACCCAACGGATGTTGATCGTTGCTTATTTTGATACAATACCGCCTCTGTAAATGACGATTTATTTCATCAAAACTTGTATTTTGACCATTCTTCTTTTGTAATATCATAGTAATATGATCATTTTTTTAAATGTCGATTATTGATTCGGTAAAATTATATTGCATAAGCTTTTTAAATGGTACTTCGAACGAAAAAAAGTCTGCACTTAAAAAAAGACGACGTTAAATTATATTTTTGAAAAAAAAAGAAAAAATGCAAGCAAGGTAAGTAATCAAAAGCGTAACATAAAAAAACATATTTACCGAGGATGTTTTACACTCAGTGTTAGGATTCTTGTATTTCAATTACAATATTTTTGGCTGTTTCAAAACAAGAACTCTTAAGCGACATGTTGATTCAATGGTATCGAGTCGGTTGTTCTGTGTGTTAAAGGAGTTCAGGTTACGAGGAAACAATAGGAATGGAACGAAATTTTATAAAAAATATATTAAAAACTGTGACTAATGCTCATTTTAGCGATTTTGGCAGTTTGACCTCTGACCCAAGGAGTCAGATTCCTAATCCGACACCTTAGTTGTTATCTAAACATCTAAGACGACCACACGAATGGACACCCTCTTTGGCGTGGCGCAGTCGGTAGCGCGGCGGATTTGTAACCGGAGGCCCAGGGTTCAATCCTCCGTGGTGCCACTAAGTTTCGTCGGTGTGTTCTCGTCCGTCGGATGGGGACGTAAACCGTGCGGTCCCGTGTATCGGTCTATCCTCCGAGCACGTTAAAGAACCATAGGAATCTATTTGATAATAAGAGCACGGTTCCCTGAATCCTATGTATCCATAGCTCTCTGGGGCGGCTCTAAATAACTTATACTGTATTGATGAGCCGTTAAACAACATGCAATTCAATTCAACTGGTGTAGCAGGACTGGTATGATACACGTGCATGCTGATCCTGTATAAACATGTGTCCTCCCCTAAGGAAGTGCATCAAATCTCATAACTTCATCCGTACCATATAATTATTTATATGCGGTAAGATTACGAATTGAATTGAATTGAATTGAGTTTTAAGGCGCACCAAAACATGAAAGTTTATATGGCGCCTAACAGGAATGAACATGCCAGGCTCATCCTCCATTTATACATGTACTACATATTGAAAACTCAGAGTTCATTACACTGGATCTAACTCTGTCATCTAGACACCCTAGGCATCCACTGTGCCAAACATAAACAGTCTCTTTCAACAGATGTAGGAGGAGTTAGGTTTCGAACAAAAAAAAGACAGACGGACAAACAGACGGACGGAGAAAGACGGGATTAGCCACAGTGTGTTTTTTTGAAAATATAAAAATTGCGGATATAAGTTTCTTATATCTACCTGAGGTTCTAAACTACTTATTTTAAAGATTTTTTTTCTGTGTTTTCTTTTTGTTTTTGTTTTTAAAGTAGGTCATTAACCTTTGTTTAGGTCACTGACATTCTTTTTAAATTGCATATTATGGAAATAGTATATATTTTAAAATGGCTTTATGCACTAATTATACTGTTTATATAAGATTCCTTTTCCTTTCATAATATAAGATACCTTACACAAATTGGTTCGATGTGTATAAAGGCATTATACAATAATGGTGTGTTTGGGTCTGTATGTTTTGATTAGAGGCTGAAAAGTAGATATACATGTCCAACAGGAACTGTAGCATCCAAGGACCACAGTTAACAAAAATACGCATAGAAACAACAACTACAAGGATATATAGCCAGATGTATGACACCACAAGCATAAAATGGTTGACAATAGGGCTACCGCACTGGAACGGTCAGTGGCCAGTAAGACCACTTCGAGTTTAGACCAGGTTCTGTGGTGCATCAAATCTCATTTTTATTTGTCATCCCAATAAAACGATACAATGTAAATAAAGAATGCTATATCCTCTAACATTGTTAAGTACTATCATAGGTCCTTCAGTATTACATTTCTACTATACTATGGGAGCATGAGCGGCGTTTCATATCACTTGATATCACTGTTTTTCATTATTAGCATAGCTGTATGTAACTTTATTAGCATAGCTGTATGTAACTTTATTAGCATAGCTGTATGTAACTTTATTATCATAGCTGTATGTAACTCAATCAACCTAATAGTGTGCAGCGTTATTAATTTATTTTGGTTTCATTAAGACAAGTTCTTGTTATCTTGTTCGTTGATTTCTAGCCGTTTTTTTTTTATTTCCATTAGCATACGTCTTTCTCTATCTGTATTGATCTGATTGTTTGTAATAATGTGTCAACATCCAAACTTTGACAAGTATATTACAGGGACACGTGGCAATCGTGAAGTTTTTATCAAGCATTACAATTTGCGTCTCGATGTCAGTTTGTCTTTAAAACTGCTTGCAATAAATAAATGAATATCTGAGTTTTCATTTCTCTTCTTATTCTGACATAGGTTGAAATATATTATTGGTGTACTATTATCAACAGTTAGTCATGTGCAAAAACAATCTCTGTTATACTATTCTTAAAATTATTATTAACGATTGAACAGCATAATATGTAGAAACACTAACGAGAAGCCGCCGCGGCGAGTTTTAACGAAATCAAGATTGCCGAGTGTCCCTTTAACAATAGGGATATCATAAACCCATTTGCATATCATTAATATAAACAAATAAAACAACACAATAATCACATGATCAATGTTTTATTAAACACGTAAATGCTAATGAGGGTTACACCTTTTTAACTATGTGTACAACTAGTCATGAAACTTCTAATTTACATCCATTTTAAAGTGTCAATTTCAGCTTAGTCATAACATATCAAAAGTTAAATATTAAATGTAAATGATGCCCTCGAACAGTAGTGATGTGAGTAATTATTTTAAACAATATATTAATATATTCTTACACATCAAGGTGTTACTGAATTAACATTGTAATCAACCTCGTAATCAAGGTAGTTAAATCAGTGCGATATATCGGTGTACACTAATGACGTGAACAGGGTCACATTGTATTCTAGATGAGTAATAAACTAAAACATTAACATTTTCATTTGTTAAACTTGCTTTACGAAAATCCCCTGTTCGTATTATTTAATATAATTTATGTTCATAAAAACATTAACAATCTCAATCGTGATTTTATCACCCACATTTCAATATCAAATTATTTATCAAATAAACATGGGTAAACCACTTAAGCTGTTCAGTTTGTTTCGTCTTCATGTTTATATTTGGCATTCCGACCGTAATTTTGCAAATGTCAAGTTTTGTTTTAACAGTATATGTTCACGAGTCTTTAGAAAATATTTGCCATATAAATGCACAGGAACATTAGAATGATGTATACTGTCCCAGTTTGAGTACGTTCAACTGTCAATAGTCACTATTTACTTTCCATTGTTTGACATACTAGTTCTTTTTCTCTATATACACTGGTCAACACCATTTGTAGCTGTCAATATTCTATTTATCCCATCAGAGATTGTCCTTAATGTCACAAACTGGGTTTTAATGACCACAAATCGATTGTATTAATGACGATTTGTCCTGACTTGATCCCAATAAATCCCATGTATTGATACACGTTGATTGATATTTTGATTATTCTCTCCACTCGACCGGTCTCGCACCCCACCTGGTGAATACTCAACATTCCACCAGCCCTGCTCCAGATCCAGTGTCGAAGCATTGCTATTGGCTGGTAATAAATTGGTCATTTCGGATTTTGAGTCTCCGAGGCGCTCAATTTCACGTCTCTTGAACGAACTCTCTTACACATTCGTCGAAGAACGAAATCTTGTAGATTTGTATGATCGTGATTGGACGATTCATATACTTTTTAAATTCCGATGGGTTTCAGAATTAAATGTTCATTTTCCAAGAAGTCTTTTCACAATGCTCGATTTCCTCTTTCTTATTTTAAGCGCAGCCATGACCACTTCTGAAAACACTTTCTTAATCGAGTTCTGCTCATCTACGGAACATTCTACATAATTAATGGCACCGATTTCTTTGGCCAGGATTTTGCCTTCCTCTGGTGAAATTGGCACATCCGAATCGTAGTCCATGGTGTTTCTCAAGTCGGTTTGTGTTGCAACGAGAATGATCGCCGTCTTCCTGATCATGTTTTTTCTCATTTCTGGTTCCCAAAATTCCTTGATGCTCTCAAAGGAGTCGCGATCAACGACGGAGTAGCAGACGACAAACACTTCACTGTCTCTGTATGTGAACTCCCTCAGGCTCGCATAGTCATGCTGCAAGTAATAAAATGATGACATATAGAAACTGAAATTGTGGATTTGTTTTTTTATAAAACAATAATTTGACAAGTACGTTAAACAAAGTTTGAAGTCTTTCGAACATGATGTACATTTTGTAAAATATATTTCTTTCAAAAGTCTGTTATTACTCGTATGGTGTAATTCATACTTTTATATCGAGAACTCAGTCCATCACTTCTGTATCTTGTTCTTTATTAATATGTAGTTACAATAATTTTACGTCCACCCTTCGATATATCAAGATAAACTAATTAAACGTATACAATCAATAACGATACAGTAGTAGTAGTAGTAGGAGGAGGAGGAGGAGTAGTAGTAGTGGTAGTACCAGTAGTAGTAGTAGTAGTAGTAGTATCAGTAGTAGTAATGGTGGTATTAGTAGTAGTAGTAGTAGCAGCAGTAGTGGTAGTAGGTAGTAGTAGTAGTAGTAATAGTACTAATAGTTTAAAACTACATCAAGTTCCGCAACTAAATAAAGACATATTGATAATTACCTGTCCAGCTGAATCGAAGATGCTGACAGTGTATTCGTCGCCATTGACTGTTGATTTTCCAGCATAGTTCTCAAACACCGTCGCCACATAATCGACGGGAGTCGACATCTTGGAGAACGCCAGAGACAAGCAAGTTTTGCCGACCATTCCGTCACCGACGACTGTGCACTGGACCAAGTTCCTCTGTTGCTCAGTTTTCACCACCATGATGTTTTCTGTAATATTTGTTATATAAGTCCAAAATATAAAACAACGTAACCGTAGTCGAATAAATCACCGCTATATTGTCTTGTTAATGATTTAAATTTACTCCTCTTCGCTTTGACTGTCTATTCAGCTTAAATACTGATTTGATTTATAATACAATGTAAATCTCCAAACGAATGTTAACCACGATGAAGTTGATTGTGACAATACTGTGGTCGTATCAGGTATATATACTGTCGACAGTGGTCACATGACTCACCTGTTGGAGACTTGAAAGGTAGATCACCCCCTATAATAGTACAGCGGGAAATTACAACCAGTATTTGGACTCCCGTCAAGGTGATTCAATGGAATTAACGAGGTGAAAGATAGAAACGAAATATTAGAGATTGATACAGAATTAAAAGTTCACCTTAGTATGTTATATATAAAGACAGCTGAACATGGGATTCAGTACATCGTGATAAGCAATATTTATGGTTTATAGATATTGTTTCAATTTTATTTTTGGTATTACGTATTGGCGCCAGAAACCTAGTGTAAACAAATGATCATTAGACATTGCTAAACCAAGATAAATCAAGCAGAAGGCTCTGATTGACTGATCATGTTATCAGTAGCAAATACCACCT
This sequence comes from Cyrtodaria siliqua, assembly GCA_037043455.1. Classification (NCBI taxonomy): domain Eukaryota; kingdom Metazoa; phylum Mollusca; class Bivalvia; order Adapedonta; family Hiatellidae; genus Cyrtodaria; species Cyrtodaria siliqua. The sequence continues at coordinate 197,419 of JAWPHD010001870.1, forward strand.
AACACAGGATTCAGCAGAAATAGTTTCCAAAACATTTATTAATTGGCAGGGGCGCAACGTGGCATACTCCTTTACTCACGGGAGTCTTTGGAAAAATAAAAAATAAAATAAAATAAATCCTAAAAATAAATGCGGCGCCATTTTCAATCCGTTGGCTGGACAACAAACGTCAAATAAAGTACGATTTTTAGGCAAACAAGCAGAAAACCAGACAACTTCTTCCGTTTATTGTTATCGGTCTTTATTTTGAGTTATAAGGGGTAACGGTTGAAAATTATCACTTTTTTTGCGAGCATGATTTTTTGTTTTGCGAGCATATTCCTCATAACTAACGCTTGTACGAGCACCATTTTGGTCCGAAGATGAAACAAAAAATCGGGGAAGGTCTTCTGAGCGGTTGACACCTCCTCCCAGTCCTCCCAGACACACCAACTTCTCCACTCGGTGCTTCGCACCTCGCATTAGGAGTATGTTGAAACAGGCCATGCTACGCCCCTGATTTGTATTAACCATTTCAATATTCTACCGTAAAGAAAATTAACAATGCGAGTTATTATGTGTACTATGCAGGAGAACTATATATTTGGTTTTGGTTGATATCCAGTAATCGAATTGTTATGTTATTGAATAAAAAGTTGGACGTATTGTTTTATTTCAGAATATAGAATGAATCCTTGATATCAACAAAATGTATAAATATATACTGGAAAGAGGATCCATTGGAAGCAACAAGCACAAACACGAGAGAACAAATTACAGACTCGGTTTTATTGAGTCTGTTCATGAGAGGTAATATAAGGTGCAACACCTCTCAAACTTCATGATATCAAAATGCTGACCATGTACGAACCATGGCCACTGAACGACCATTAATGGCGGTACCGTGTCATCATCTGTGCTGTTATGTATCAATTGCAACATCTCTAGTTATTTTACTGGATGTGTCTTTGCCACTCCTGATCTTCACAGCGTGCACGTCGCGGAGAGGGCACAGTCAGCAATCAAAGAGGATTGACCAAGTGGGTCGATCCTTGCCGCGCACCGCCCTCGAACGTACCGCAGGGACTGCCGGAACACCGTTTATCTTGCAGTATATTGTCTTACTGCAAGAACGGAGGATTGCTGATTGACTGAAAGTGAAGATGTCTCCTGCGTTCCCATCACAGCACACATCATCTGACGTCCACAGATCCCGGAAGTCTTGTCCGCGAGCCGGAAGGAATAGTTCACCGTTCGGCTTACATTCGACAACCAAGGGGGAAGGACGTCGGGTGGTGTGTGCGGCGCAGGGGTCATACTGTGATGGGTGTGGCCCCAAAAAGACCGTCACCACTCGTAGAGGATGTAGGACACAGTAGCGGATGTAGGACCACCACGCCAGCAGCCGACCACCATGCCAGTTCAGTACAGACCACTCACCGCCGCAGCGACAACCACAGAGCGAAAGCGACTTCCACCTACACATCTACAATAGAAATGACGACGCAGCAGCACAACATAACCAACGCATCCATCTAGAACAGACCAGACTCTATTGTGCCCATCGCGGCAGGGAAACTTGTCGTGTTAGTTGGCGGACGGTCTATAAACCTTAGAACTACACACACACGGATGTGTCTTTGTCTGTAATATGTAATAGGTTTGGCATAACTAGTGTATATCGACATTCACACTAGCATTTGTTTAGTGCTGTACGAAATCTGTAATTACCTACTGGACCATTGGAATCTTCGAGCCCTATTATTGTGGTTTTAAAGAAGAATATCATCTAAGCGAGCGCTAGGAAGCGTGGAAGTGTTTGCACCTTATATTGTCTATCATGGACATACTCAATGAAACCAAGTTTACTATATTTTTTTGTTTTGCTTCCAAGGGATCCCCTCCCTTCAGTATGAATATTGCATTCTTCTATAGGACCCTCAGTATATTTGTCGGATGTTACAGGCTCCATCGCAAAGGTGTGTAGTTCAAAGCGATCTAATATCCAAAATAATAGACATATGAACAATATAAAAAATAAAACAAAATAATCTCACATTACTTTCCAAACGTTATGCATGAATATCAATTTCACAAACAATAATATGATATATTATATTGTAATTTTATTATGATATGGGGTATTTCACCTCTTCACACTAAATTAGGTAAATCAAGCCATAAACTTCACCAACCACCCAAGGGACATGTCGTATTTCCAGTGGACGGAATTTCGAGTACTCCTGAGTGCGTATCAAACTCTTGAAGAGCGGTATCTGATTTTGCACCTCTCATGCAAAGCTCGTAACCCTATCAATGTCAGATGAAGTGGTACATGAATTGCTTTGACCTTTTGTTTTTATCTATGAAAAACTATTGACAAATTGATATTTTTGCCTAATTGTAGGGTTTTACTTTACTGATTTTGTACTAAACGGCGATCTAGTTTAACCTAGGCACTTGATAAAAGATAAGACAAGACAAAACAGAATGTTTCTGTTTTAAAAACATTAGTCGCGACAACGTGGGAAAATCGGGCTATTTGATACGCCTTTTACGATTTTATAGCAATACCTAAACCGTGTTTATTACACCCACCCGCTTTCATAGGACACTATTCTGCAAGTTGCGAATTTTAATTTGAATTGTATTTTATAGTCACACAAACGGCTAAGGTCATATGGGATTCCTAGGTCCATGCGGCCAATGGGGGATCGAACCCACAGCGGTGAGGGCAAGTGATTTCAAGTCAGGTACTCGGCCACGTCAATTTTAGGCAATATATGATGGTCGATTTTTTTATGTGGTAATGACAGACTATCCCATTTTTCCTGGGTAGAACCAGTACTGTTTTCCTTCCGCCACCCGTAAGAATCGAGTCGTGCTCCAAGTGGGATTCGAACCCGCAGCGGTGAGAGGCCAGAAAGTTTACAACGCAACGTCGTTAACCTATCGTCCACGGAGGCACTTATCCGAAATATTAACCGTTACGATATTCTAGGAGGCCAGAATGTGACGAGCAGCACAGATGCGTTGGAATACCTAATGCCTGACCAGCAAAAGAAGCAACGGTAAGGCAGAGCATTTCTTCTACTGGTTTTCACAATTTGCAAGTTTAAGGTAGCCGTAAAAGAAAGAAAGAGAAATAGAAATACCAATAGTTCCGTATATACATTAATACCAATAGTTCCGTATATACATAAATACCGATAGTTCCTTATATACATAAATAGAAATACCAATAGTTCCGTATATACATAAATAGAAATACCAATAGTTCCGTATATACATAAAAGGACCGCATCAATTATTTTTGAAAGAAAAGGAGCACGAAGTATATAGCCGTACATAGTCCTACAATCTGCTTAACATAATGATAATCTACATAATATTTATTTTTTTACAAATATGAGGGTTTTCGGTACAGTATCCTACGCGCGCCGGTCATACTACGTACTAATAGTATAAAATGTTAAGTCACGAAACTATTCAGTTTGTCGTCTGTTTCTTTCCTTGTTGAATCTGCCACTCAGCGACGCACTCAAATTTTATGATTTTGTCAAAGGGCGTCTGACTAAAGAAAACAATTCGCAAATAGTTTTATTTTCATCAACAATAGATGATGTGGGTTTTCTTTTTTTTCTACAATCATCATTGTGTTTGGAGGTGGATTTAACAATATCCTGAACAAAATGTTATTATTTCTTTTCTCTTGACAGCAACAAAAGATTGACCCCAAACCAAACTAGTACGTTACAACTTCGGGCTCAGTAATACCATATATGGTACAGACGATTCAGTGCGCCTGTCAAAGGTGGCAACAACCTTACATGCGACAGTCGTTCATTGTTTTTACGCAACTTATCATGTTACCCGCCTAATATATCATATGAAACGTCACACGTTAATAATAAGGCGATTATAAGATAAGAAGACACGGGTGGAAGATACGGGTTGATCATAGGACTGACATGTGAAATGATTAACCTCGGTTAATTGTGAGTGACAGATATGGACTCTGATTAGGATGATGATGATGATGCACATATTAAACATGACTGACATCAGGGGTGTACGGACGCTTATCTCACACGAGTCCTTCAACCATATGATCGACTGCATGGACTAATCATATGCATTAGTTTGTTTTATAGTATTTCTGTGATCACTTGTCTGTTTAAATACTTTGATGATTCCAATACACGTGTGCTTTTTTATCTCTTTTAAGAGCATAACATTAAATGACAATAGTCACCTTAAACGAGTGTACCCGGTCCGATGGTCATAGATCTTGTTGTAAAGTTACTTGTTAAAGAAAAGGGGACCCTTTTATATCGTTTAATGCACGTGTGCACTCATACATTTTATTAATGCACATGCTATACTAATAGTACATTTATAGTTTCGATTTTCACGCTATCATATGCCATGCTTAGTTGTAATTGATCGGTTCACATTGGATCATATACAACAATGCATGAGGAAATAAAAAAGAACCAAACATGATATCGGCAAAAGAACCAAACATTATATAGGGCATGCACGTAGCTACGCAGAGGCACACCGAGACAGTTGCCTCTTATAATTTTGGAAAGGTACCCGGCATTGAGGTAGACATTTAAATGAATATCAAATACAAAAATCATGAAAACAGTCTTAAATGTAGTTGTCTCTTAACTAAAAACTGAAAAATCGGCCCGGGAAGCCCGGAAATGTACTTTAACGCAGGAAATCCCCGGGAATGTACTGAAACGCAGGAAATCAAATGTAGAAATCAACATTTTTCCGTGGGGAATGTCCTCAGACACTACTAGAAAGGGATTCACCTCGGTGAAATTTCAGGGCTGGCTACGGATAGTTTATAATATACACGAAACAGAAACTGTCGATTTCTCTAAAAAAACAAACAAAAACATAATAAAAATCCCTAGATGCAATATGGGCGTTATGTTTAATGCTAACCAGTAAAACCTGAATGCAAAATGATCCACCACTAAACATGAATGCAAAATGATCCACCACAAACGATTTATTTCACGTGAGGGAAATCAGACTTGTTTAATATAAAATGTATACTGCCCTGAAAATATCTAGATATATAGGATACGTCTAAGGCTCACTTATATATGTGTTTTTACTTGTTTATACACCCGTTGACGGACATTTGTTGATTTACATATATAGTTTATATTAATACCATATTATCCCTTATTTGTAAATAGTTTTATCTTTATATATTTACATTACTTTTTATTTACTACTTCATTTCTTCATCTTTCATCAGCTTTTGCGCACAATATGACCTATTTATGTGTCGACGTGCCATAAACAAACATTCATTGATTCTTTCTAAGGCTCACTTAGGGTTTACAAGTTCCCAAGAATTAAAACAATTTCTACTTTTCCATTTGGTGTCCGTCAGTTACATGATGTTTTTCTTTTTCTTCTTTTGATGTGGCCAGGTTACACACTGTATGAAAACAGCACATAATGTTTTACTAGCATGTATTAGACGATTGTTTTGACTATGCATAATATAAAACAGTATGTGAACCTTGCCGAACGAACAGTTTTAAGCAAACATAAGTTTTGAATCTCACCCGTGGCGTGGTAATCATGCCGTCATGTATACGTTATATGTAGTGCATTTATATTTTCCGTGGCCGAGTGGTTAACGATGTTCCGATGTAAACCTTCTCGCCGCTCACCGCTGCGGGTTCGAATCCCACTGGAAGCTCGACTTGTAAGTGAGGAAGTGTCGATTCTTACGAATGGCGGGAGGTGTACAGTACCAGTACTGGTTTTACCCAGGAAACCTCTACAAAAAAAATAAATAGACCGTCATATATAACACGACATGTGTTGAAAATGACGTAAAACATCATTCAAACAAACAAAGCATTTATACTTGCTGTCTTGATCTCCTCCTGTATTGTTTGCTTACTATTTTGCTATGGTTGGTTCTAATGGCTCGTGTAATGTCTGTACGCTGTAGGTATTATTATATATCTTTTTCGCTTATAAAAATTATATTAAACTAATTTCTAAAGTCAATATTTTACATGTTTAAAAAACTGGTAGACGTAATACAATATTAACAAATTAGCCATACAATAAACATTGATTCAACTACACCATAGTTAAAGTTAGGCTGGTCGTGCTTTCTTAACAACTAATGTCATAATTGAACACTTGAAACAAACAAAGTGCACATGAAGGTCACAATAAACTGGACATATTTGAAATTGTCCTTGTCCTGGTTAATACAACTCTCGCCGCTCATGTTCATGAATGTCCGAAATACTGGACACTGATAACTCGTGGTCGTTCATTGACCAGTATTGAATTTGTCCAAAAGCTGGACCTCGTGGCACAGAATAATGTAAATTATTCGATAAATACGAGGGTCATTCAATAAGTTGTGACAATGGATTACTATTTTAAACGTTATTTATACAAATAAGTGTATTTCCCTAAAATCCTTTAATATAACATAACTTGTGATGATTGCCCGATTCTGATCTCCTTGGTAACATTGCAATACCGGTTGCTAGGCAACCGATGTTGATATGGATCACTTCGTTGGCCATGGCATATTGTAGCTCATATTGATCCAACTAACCGGTTCTTTTAATTTTGGAAAAAGATCAACGTCACACGGACTTAAATCCGGAGAATAAGATGGCTGTCTCATAACTTCTCAAACGTAAGACATTAACGACCTTACGTTTTCTGATTTATGGGGCGTAGCGTTACCGTGCAATATGTTTGGGCCCGCTTCTAGCAAGTGTCTAAGCTTCTTCTTCACCATTGGTCTCAAAATACTCTGTAGACATTATTTGCTATTTCTTCACATGTATATCTCCTGCCTGCATCGAACAGTTCTTTCACTTTATCAACATTTAAAGAGTCTGAGGCAAAATATGCTGACCATGGCTCATCTGAAATGTCTGTAACACCACTTTAAATCAATGCTCCCATCGGTTTTAAATCAATGCTCCCACCGGTAAACTGTTTCAAATGATATAGCAAAAATCCACAAGCTTCCATCATCGTTTCATATAATTCTAAATCCGATTTCCCTCGCAAACATTCAACTTTTATATATGAACGTTGCTCATTACCGCTTATCGCATCCACTTTACCTTAGCCTCGTCCGTCGGATGGGGACGTAAACCGGGCGGTCCCGTGTATCGGTCTATCCTCCGAGCACGTTAAAGAACCATAGGAATCTATTCGATAATAAGAGTAGGGCAGGTTCCCGGATTCCTATGTATCCTTCCTCTCTCTCTGGGGCGGCTCTAAATAACCTATACTGTGTTGATGAGCCGCTAAACAACATTCAATTATCGTCCGATGTGCACGATGACGTCACGTCAAAATGACGCCATTGATACTAACGTTGTTGTATCAATTAAATCGGCGAATGCCAGACCATTGTCACTATTTCTTGAATGACCCTCGTATGTAGCTAATAATGACCACGAGTGTCCACGAGTGTCCTAAAATGGGACAAATAATTTATGGTATGGTATGTAACAAACAGGGTATGTTCAACATGTCTATACGGATGGTGTTACATGCCGTTGTAAAGGCCTTTAAATAGCAACCACCCGGGGATTAGTAACACCAGGGAGTAAATATACAGGGAGAAGAAACAGATCGTTTTGCCGTTTTATGTTGTCGCGCGTGTGTTTCACTACTGCGTGAAAATGACTACTTCCGGTTGTTTCGCGCGTGTGTGAAAAACAGCAAATTCTTATAAATTATTACACTTACAAACTCAATAAAGGTGCGAAATGTAAACATAAATATTATTTATTCACATTGAGTCCTCTGATACAGAGAATGTATTTGTTTGCATGTATAAAAGCACATTTTACCAGACGGTTCCGTGTAACAAAGATGGCGCCACTCTGCGCCAGATAAAAAATGGTGACAGTGTAGAGCTATTGCAAACGAGATACGAGACTACGGGTTATTTAGGCATTAGTAATAGCAAAAAGTGAATAGTAGACATATTTATATGTGTCAAGAAGGTAATTGCATGGTGGTGATTATAAGACAAAGCCTAAAAAGAGGGATGGAAATGTGCCTTTGAGAAATCAGCTGAAATTTTTAATTTTTCAAATTAAAAATGTTGTGGAGCTCTTGCAAACGAGTTACGAAGTATGGGTTACATTAGGCATTAATAATAACAAAAAGTGAATAGTAGACAAATTTATCTTTGTCAAGAAGGTAATTTCGTGATGTTGATTATGACAGAAAGCCGTAAAAAGGAGGCTGTAAAAATTGCCTAATTTGAGATATTGGCTGAAATTTTAACTTTTCAAATGTAACGCGCTTACGATCGATTTACCTGTATCGATAAATAGTAAATGGCGGCGTCCTAGCGCGACAACATAATGAATGAATGAATGGTGTTTTACGGCACGTCGACATATAAATAGGTCATATTGTGCGCAAAAATGATGAAAAATGAAGAATTAATTAAAAATTAATGTAAAAATAAAAATGTAAAATTATTAAAAAATAAGGGATGATAAGGTGTAATATAAACTATGTATGTAAATCAACAAAATGCCCGTCAACGGGTATATACACAAGTAAATATATATAAGAACACATTATAATGATTTATATAGTCCTGATCTCTTTTAGGAAATCTAAAAACAACACTAAATCGATAAACTAGAGCGTTTATGAACCCGTTTCTTCTCCCTGTATACTATCTCCCTGGTAACACCACTTAACTAAGTACGCAAGTTGTTGGCATATGTTTAAAGGGACATTGTATCAGGCATTACTATTAGCATATCGATTTATTAATCCAGTATCATTTTGACTTTAAAATTGCGTGCATATCATTAAATACAATTTTGAGATTTCGGATGTTTCTTCGTTATTCTACCAAATTAGATATATTATAGGTGCGATATAATCAACAGTTAGTAATATGTAAAAACAATTTGTTTTGAAATAGTCTAACAATTATTAAGTTATGTAGAAACATTAAGGAGACGCCGCGAGTTTTAAATAAATTAAAATTGCCTCGTGTCTCTTTAAGGAGCTGGGAATTATTGCAAACGAGTATTATGTTTTATAGCGTCTATATATACATACATCTAGCGGATCATTATTTATGTATTACTTACATATGTATGTCCTTGGCAAGGATTTATGCAAGGCCAGGTGGATTCACGTTTATAACTTAATCCTTAAAGAAACTAATCTGCCAAAATAACGGCAATATTACAATACAGAACCATCAAACCTCGATACAGCTGTTCAGGTCATTTAGTAATGTATATGTTGCCGATTGAAATATGTTTATTTACGGGTTTTTAAAATACCCGTGATTGAATATGCGTAAAATGAATTATGAGTTGGTAACTGGTAATTCGACAAATGACCTGGCTGGTTAAAGCCGTTATATTGTGTCTATTGAGTTTTGATTCTCAAAATATTTAGGTTCTTTATATAAGTCGTCGTCAGTAGGTTAAAAAACTGTGCACATATGTTATAAAAGTTGCCTATTGATAGCGGGATAGGGACTTTCAGTATTCTAAATCCTCGTGCGTAAGCCGAGTAAAAGAAATAGGTATACAAGTCCAACAGGAAAATTTGGAATTTTAAAAGCAGTTTAAAATGTTTGTGAGTATCGTTTTGCCTTGTCTGTGAGGTTATAGTCTCTAGTTTTACTAGTAAAGTGTCGTTCTCGTTTGTCTATGAGTTTCGAATGTCTCGTTTTATAGTAAATTGTTGTACCCGTTTGTCTATGAGGTTAACATTTTCCGTTTTACTAGTAAAAAGCCCACCGTTTGTCTATGAGGTTATAATGTCTCGTTTTACTAATAAATGTTCGTTCCTGTTTGTCTTTGAGGTTATAATGTCTAGTTTTATAGTAAATTGTCGTTCGCGTTTGTTTATAAGGTTATAATGTTTCGTTTTATAGTAGATTGTCGATCCCGTTTGTCTATGAGGTTATACTGTCCGTTTTATTAGTAAATTGTCGTTGCCGTTTGTCTACTAGGTTATAGTCTCTCGTTTTACTGGTAAATTGTTCCCGTTTGTCTATGAGGTTATACTGTCTCGTTTTATTAGTAAATTGTCGTTTCCGTTTGTCTATGAGTTTCGAATGTGTCGTTTTACTAGTGAATTGTCGTTCCCGTTTGTCTATGTGGTTTTACTGTCTCGTTTTACTAGTAAATTGTTGTCCACGTTTGTGTATAAGGTTATAATGGCTCGTTTTATAGTAAATAGTTGTTCCCGTTTGTCTATGCCGTAATAATGTCTCCTTTTACCAGTAAATTGTCGTTCCCGTTTGTCTACGAGGTTATAATGTCTCGTTTTATAGTAAACTGTCGTTCCCGTTTGTCTATGAGGTTATAATATCTCGTTGTATATTAAATTGTCGTTCCCGTTTGTCTATGAGGTTATACTGTCTCGTTTTATTAGTAAATTGTCGTTACCGTTTGTGTATGAGGTTATAATAGCTCGTTTTATAGTAAATAGTCGTTCCCGTTTGTCTATGCGGTAATAATGTCTCGTTTTACCAGTAAATTGCCGTTCCCGTTTGAATATGAGGTTATAATGTCTCGTTTTATAGTAAATTGTCGTTCCCGTTTGTCTATGAGGTTATAATATCTCGTTGTATATTAAATTGTCGTTCCCGTTTGTCTATGAGGTTATAATGTCTCGTTGTATATTAAATTGTCGTTCCCGTTTGTCTATGAGGTTATATTGTTTCGCTTTATTAGTATATTGTCGTTCCCGTTTGTCCATGAGGTTATAGTGTTTCGCTTTACTAGTAAATTGTCGTTCCCGTTTGTCTATGAGGTTATAGTGTTTCGCTTTACTAGTAAATTGTCGTTCCCATCAGGAGGTATTACTTACACAATGGCAACTTAAATGAGAATGAATTCAATGGTATTCATTTCAGGTTATTATCTTCATCTCTAGTATTGCCATTTCCTTATTTTAACCCAATGTGGCAAGCTGTTAACGGGTTGTAAAATACCATTCATTCATTCATTTATTCAGCATGACCTGCTTATATGATGTTGTAATTAATTATAGTCTTTTGTATCAATGATCTATTGCAATGCATTATAAAACAGACTTACCACAGTGTACTATATATATCATTATAAATGTGTTGCATCAGCTGTTTATGTTGAAGTAAACATTTTACCTTTGCTTAATCTGCATATAGATGCCATTTATTTTGTTTCAGTTTAAAACAAATATACTAATGCATACACAATGAAGGATATTTAACATAAAAGTAACTGTAGGTATAAACATCGAACAGGAAATGTAGCATTCAAGGACGACAGTCAACCACAAACATACAGAGACACAAACAACGACTTTAAAGATGAATGAATTCAAGATAAGACATCACAAGCACAAAAAAGGGTTGACAATAGGGCTACCGCCGTGGAACAGTGAGTGGCAAAATCCGCTGGGGGTTTAAACCAGGTTCTAGGGTGCACCAAACCTCACTCTTACCCTATTGTCATCCCAATAAACGGGATAGTGTAAATAAAGATATCCCCACCAGGTTATAATCTCTAGCAAACAAGGCAGCAATAATAGGCTATGTATTAAGTAAAACACAGAAATGAGCATGTATATATAATTTAAAACACAAAAGCCTAGAAAGCCACAAAGTAAGTACTCAATGACTTGAGCAACAAGAGAACCGTTAAGGGTACGACAAGACAAGATTAAAGATACACCAAACGTTACCGTCCTATAAGCAAATCTTTTCATAAACACATGGAATATCAATTTAAATAAACTGGCACAAACGTGTCAACCCTATTCCGGGACGTTAATAGGGTACCCTCGCCTGTATTAACGTTCAATTATACCTTTGAACAGACAATCAATTGTTACCGTATTGGTCCACGCTGTTGAAACGTTCAACCTTTGAACAGAGAACTGGTTACTTCCGCTGATAAACTGAAGTCAATACATAAGGCGAGCATGCGTACGTGCAAGCCATAAAAGTCAGGAAGGGCCTATACATACTAAAACCATAGCCTTGGTTCAGACAAAATAAGATCTAAAACTAAAAGTATATCCAGTCTACTGTCCGCAGAACTCAATGCATATATATCCAGACCAAATTAACATGAACATATTTAAAAGTAGGGTGTTTAATAATAAGTAATAATGACTGAACCCAGACTTATTCAAAGAAAGTAATACCATAACAGTCGACCAGAAAACGTAGCATTCACAGTCAACCAAAAACACACTTAGGAATGACGGTCTATAACATCTGATCATGGAAATACACCCAAATGAAGAAAGTGTACAAATAACCATCTGATCCCAACAATCTGAGCAAACATGAAACATCCAAACTAGGGAACATCAACACGTCAACACTTATACAGAGAGGGCGTTAAATGGTTTGATATGAACGAAAGGTCGTGGTATGCTGTATCGTCTTGTAATCATGTCTGAAAACGGCGACATAGCCTATCTTCTAAAGAAACCCAATTTCTCCTGATTTTTATAAATGAACGTCTTTGAGAACAAAATAAAGATGGAAGCGTTCCGATGTTGTTTTATTCGTCGCCTGGTTTATAACAATAATAGCAACTGTCCACAAAATAATTCCAAGTCAAAATGTGTGTGGTATGACATTGTGACTCTTGATATAGTCTCCACGTCGCCCAATCTAAGCAAAAATAGGTAATAGCTTTTTATATAGAATGTAATATATTTTGAAATTGTTCAATTCCATCAATTACATAGCCATTGTACACATTACACCTATCTTTGTAATATATTTCTACATTTGGATGTATTTTCCTGATCTGCTGGACTTGAATTCACCAACCATTCTTGAGAATATTCTTAGACTTAAGCTCAAGTATGCAAATTTCAATCACAAATGTTTCTATAAGTTAACAGAATAAACGTTCATAACAAGCTGCTATGTATAAATATGATGCATACTAATAAATAGCAACTTCTTACGATTGTTTATCTTTGAAGGTCATGAAAATATTTGTGAACGAATTTTGAGTACTTGAGCTGAAGTCTAAGAATAGTTTGAAGAATGGTTGGTGCATACCAGGCATGGCATACCACACTATTGCGAATCAGTAATGTTATTTTACTGGTCCTTTGGGATCAACAAGCCCAATTAAGGTGGCTTTAAAGTAAAATACCGGCGGTGCTAGGGGGCGTGAGAGGTGTTACAATGCCGTTCATGAACAGACTCAATAAAAATCTATTTTATTCTCTTGATTGTGTTTGTTGCTTCCAATGGATCTTCCTGATCAGTATTTATTTTGTTGTTATTGGAGTTGTTTATTTATAAAAGATAAAAAAGTGCTTAGGAAATGGATAGTTCTAACATTCAAATATGTAGCTCCACCCTCAGCTCCGCCTTCTTCTATTGTCCACAGGCCAAGTTCCCACCAACATTTGTCACGTGCTCCATATTACTTTAGAGTTGATTGTGGGACTATATGTAACTTTTTCAGGTGTATATTCCTGTTTTACTTTTTTTTGGCCCAAATTTCTGGTGGATATAAACTTCAATGACGGACTGGAACTATGTATCCATTCTTCTTGTCGTAAACCAGACTGGAACTATAAGTATCCATTCTTCTTGTCGTAAACCAGACTGGAACTATATCTTGTCGTACACCAGACTGGAACTATATGTATCCATTCTTCTTGTGGTAAACCAGACTGGAACTATATCTTGTCGTAAACCAGACTGGAACTCTGTATCCATTCTTCTTGTCGTAAACCAGACTGGAACTGGAACTATATGTATCCATTCTTCTTGTCGTAAACCAGACTGGAACTATATCTTGTCGTAAACCAGACTGGAACTCTGTATCCATTCTTCTTGTCGTAAACCAGACTGAAACTATGTATCCATTCTTCTTGTCGTAAACCAGACTGGAACTATGTATCCATTCTTCCTTTACCCTCAAACCTTTTGACACGATGATCATAATACAGTATTTACTGATTGTGAAATCTATGAAGATTATGGATCCCAAACAAAGGGATCCTGAAAGTACATCATTCTATGGGTTTAACTACATACTATCCCTATAGTAAAGTTGGCTTATACAACGATGTATGCTGCATTTGAAGCCACCATAACAAACAAAATAAGGAACATACAATGAAAGAAGTTGGTCTTAACATGACCATGTTAAATACTGTCTCATATTTTGTATTCATTTTCGTATTTCGTTTTATATTTCATGTTATCTTTTCTGAACATTTTTTCAAATATTATTTTCCCCTAAAATATGTATGTTTATGAACGATACATTTCTATAAAACCTATCAAATATCGTTTTCAAATTACCTTAGCCCAGTTAATTTCCGGTGGGCGGGAAAACATGCATATTTTATGAATCGTTTATTTGAGTGGTTAATAGTATAATCACGAATTCCCGCTGTGACGAATGCTATTTTAATAGATTGTACGTAATAATAAGGAAATAAACTGAATAAAATTAAAGGCCTTGTTTACAAAATGTCAAAACGCCAAACATAAGAATTTGCGGATACTAACAAATACTATTAAAGCAGCTCTCCCGCCAACAGCAGCCAAGTTTCAAACTTAATGTCGACGAGGAATATAATTATATCACTTACATATTTTGATAATCCCAAACGCTATAGACACAATATAAACGGCTTTAACCAGCCAGTCCAAACCCCAACACTGACTTGATGAATTAAGAGTTACCAACTCAAAATTATTTTAAAACGGAATGTATTCGACATTAATTAAGAAACTAACCCGCCAACTAACGGCAAAGTTACATTACAGATATGTATCAAAAATATATCCAGATGTTCAGGCCTTATAATAATGTATATGTACCTATTGAAAGTATAGGTTTATTCACGGATTATTAAAATAACCATTTCTGAATATGTGTAAAATGAATTATGAATTATGAGTTGGTAACTCTTAATTCGACGCTCCAGTTTTGGGGTTTAGCATGGCTGGTTAAAACCATTTATACTGCGCCTATAGAGTTTGGATTCTCAAAATATGCAAGTTATATATATACCTCCTCGTCAGTAGGTTTAGAAACGGTGTACATGTGTTGTAAAATGTGACTGTTGCTGTAAGCGATATAGATGAGTGATTGGTACCGATCCAAATACAAATGAAACCTTCATAATGGGTGTCAGTTTCATATGAAATGTGCATATCTATTACATTAAGCCACATGTTACCTTCGTTTTAATTACTTAATTATTTAATTGTTTATGAAAATGGTTGCTAAATGTTTGATAACTATTGATTTTTTGTTCTTCTAAGTTGTAAATATAATTCAAATAAAGTGTACTTCAGTTACAAGACAAGAATTTATAAGAGCCTTAAAGCATCAGTACTTGAGTTAATATTACAACAGCTATTTACGAATCGTCTAGTTTTAGGCTTTAGTGTATATGTGCATTGATCATGAAACTTAAATGGTGTTACTCGTATTTGGATCTTTTTTTAACCCCTTATATTGATTTTCCAAACGGATAGTATTTCATCCAAATAAACCAAGCAATCGCTTACATGCATAATGGTATATGTACTATATAGTATGAATTTGTGGTGCATCTACAAACTGCGCATGTTGGTTAGGGTGACGTTTACGTGTGCTTACTAGCCCGGAGGGTTAGAGTTCGAGCCAAACAAAAGGCAACACTTTTAAAACCAAATTATCTTAAAATGTTAGAAAAATATACGGAATAAATCTGACTGGTTCCTACCATTCTGTATGTGAGTACTCTGTCAGGTATAATTGTAAGAATTCTATTTGATTAAGTTATCCTCAAAAATACCCAGCAACTCAATTTAACTGCGGTTACGCTTTATATAAATAGTCTGCAATCTAAAGTTTATATAAAGTTTAACCAATAAACAATCTCTAAAATACATCTAACCTCGGTAATAAATGTATGGCAATGACCTTTTATATTTTATCTAGTCATGTTGTTTTTGATTTCAACTTTTGATAAAGGAAATCATAAAGCATAGACGTGAAGGTGATAAAATCACTCAAAAGCGACGTTAATTCAACGCCTGACTTTTAGTTAGGTGGTGACCTCTTTGTCCTTTTGGAATTCATCAGTGATAAACAAATACCTAATGTTGAATTGAATTGAATGTTGTTTAACGGCTCATCAACACAGTTCGACTTTTATATCTACTTTTTAGCCTATACTCAAAACACACAGACCCAAACACACCATTATTTTAAAATGCCTTTATCATTTATAATCCAATATAAACAGATAAACAGTATAATTAGTGCATAAAGGCATTTTAAAATATATACTAGTACAATAAATTTTTTAAAAAAAAATGTCTGTGCCCTAAACAAAGGTAAATGACCTACTTTAAAACACACACACACACACACACTCACTCACACACACACACACGCAACATATTTTCTTAAAATAATCAATGTGACGGACGTATACATTTCAAAAGTAGTTTAGAACCTCAGGTAGTTATAAGAAACTTATATCCGCAATTTTTATATTTTCAAACTAAAACACGGACATACTGTGGTTAATCCCGTCTTTCTCCGTCCGTCCGTCTGTTTGTCCCCCAGTCGGATTTCAAACTGAACATTAAAGTCACAGTTTTCAGTATGTAGTGTAAATGGAGGATGAGCATGGCACGTTCATTCCTGTTAGGCGCCATATAACCTTTCATGTGTTGGTGCGCCTTAACACCCAATTCAGTTCAATTCAATTCAATATGTAGTAATGAAAGTTCTTACATGCTATAAATAATGATATAGTCATACATTATGGAACGGAAGGATTATGCGATTTAATGCACTTCCTTAGTGGAGGACACATGCAAGTGCATCGAGTTACTTAGAGCCGTCCCTGAGAGAGGGATACATAGGAATCCGGGAACCGTGCCCTACTCTTATCATCGAATAGATTCCTATGGTTCTTTAACATTCGGTCCGAGACCGCCCTGTTTACGTCCCCATCCGACGGACGAGGCTAAGAAAAAGTGTCTTGCTCAAGAGCACACCGACGTAACTCAGTGGCACCACGGAGGATTGAACCCGGGGCCTCCGGGGCCGCGCTACCGACTGCGCCACGCCAGCCGTCAAAACAAAGCAGGTTCTTTTTTGACATATTGAAACATATCTCATCAAACATATGCAAATACTATATACAAATACAAAACATGACATGACAGGTGAACACTGCTAAATGTAACAGTTGCAGATATTTCCTGTGACAACTAGCAAAAACATTTATGACTTGTCGACTTCTTCAAGGATACCTGTTTTAGGTACTACCAAACGAATACGAATACATTGATACCGATACCTTTATTCTAAACTCTGTAACACCACTACAGGGGCGTCCGTGGCCGAGTGGTTAGAGTCTCGGACTTGAAATCACTTGCACCTCACCGCTGTAGGTTCGATCCCTCCGGGGCCTAGGAATCTTTATGTGAGGAAGCTATCCAGCTGGCTTTCGGAACGTCGCTGGTTCTACCCAGGTGCCCGCCCGATTTTCACCTGGGGTCTTTCTCCACCAGTAAAAGCTGGAAAGTCGCCATATGACCTTAGCTGTGCGACTATAAAATCCAGTTCAATTCAAAAAGTAACACCACTGCAGAGGATGCACAAACAAACTAATTAACTAACACTCATTAGAAACTAAACGTCATATCGATATTGTAAAACATCACCCGACTAGCAGTGTTATGGGATTTTCGAGCCCAATCATTCTGACCTGAACCCTTGTCCCGCTTTATATATAAACAATGGACTGTTCTTTCGTTGAATTAAGACCATTCCATGTATGTGACCATTCCAAATGGGTGTTTTGGAGGAAATGACTGATCAGCAGACGGACCCTGATCGCAAAGGCTATTATAGTCGTGCTTGGCGGGTTAAGGGTTAAAATGTAGAATACCGCCCGCATTTTACATTAAGTCAGTACGACTAGTCTGCTACTTGTGTTCGTTGCTTCCAATGGATCATTTGTTCAGGATTTAATTACATATCTTCTTTTGTTTCAGATCAATCTAGTCACATATTATGACCTGTTAGATTAAGAGGATTAACCGATACGATAAACTGGCTGCGGAAAACAAATCCTATTCTTTACATGGTTTATTTCGTATATTTTACATACAATACGCATTCATTAATAGGACGGTGTTCTAATCATCCATTAACTAAATTTAACGTCACTTTCCTAACAAAACAGAAGTCTCAGTCGGTAAATACTGATATTTTCTATGTCACTATACTAAATACTGTAAACGAATTTATTGCAATTATTCATGCAAAATTAAACCACTTATACCCGTTAGTCAATTAGATTTAACGTGTGTAAAGGCGTTTGACAATCATGTGAGGGGGATATAACATGACTGGGTTTGTGTTGCATTAACTATGTATGAGATATAGGGTCCTATAGAAACCATTAAATATGTATGAGATATAGGGTCCTATAGAAACCACGGCGTACAAACGCAGTGACATCGTAGGTCTGCACTGTTCATGAAACAATACATATTTTTCTTTCGTAGCGGCCTCGGTAACTCATTGGATACACTATTGGCTTTCTCTGGCCCGCGTGGGTCCGATGCCTCCTGGAGGCATGTCTGATGGGAAATTTCATTATTTTTCTTGCATACCGGACAAGGATATCCGTCATTTTATCGGGGCTAGATATTTCCATCTCACCCTAGGGTCGAGATAAAAGTCACCAACATCCGGTATGCAGGAAAACATGCAAAACGTTAGTAACTGGCGGCGTCAACGCACAAGATGTCTCTGATAAGCAAGAAAAAGAATCTATCTTGAGTATTTCGTTCAAATAAGGAATTACAACCCTCGGTATAAGTGTTTTAATCGGAACCTCGGCAGAGCCTCGGTTTCGATAAAAACGCTTATACCTCGGGTTGGAATTCCCTATCTTCACATGAACGATTCTTATAATCTTACCCACTCTGCTGTCCCAATACAACCTAACACGATGTGTGAAAGGGACGTGAGAGCCCAATTTTTTCATTTTTTTTTTATTATTGGTTAAGGCGATTTCTAAACACCTTAATGTCCTACTCGTACATACTGTCATAGCACTGCTTGAAGTTAATATAAATTTAGCATTGGTGAAATGAATGAATGAATGGTGTTTTACGGCACGTCGACACATAAATAGTGTCATATTGTGCGCAAAAACTGATGAAAGACGAAGAAATGAATTGGTGAAACTATTTCTGGGCGATGATAGTATAAAATTCGTGCGACAAATATACAGGTCTTAAAATAAATAAACTAGTAAGTCATATTTATAAATCGATTGCAAAAGTCGTTATGTTCGTTTAAATACTTTACTTTAAACCTTAGCGGGTATTTACTTATTTACAATGTCCCGGTCCCGTTTAAATGGGATGACAATAGAGTAATCGTCGTGTTTGGTGCATCCTAGAACCTGGTTTTAACCCCAGATACCTCATTGCCATGAGACTATATTTAAATGGTATTGTTTGCTAAAAAAATTTTTTTTTTCCTTTTTGTTACTTTCAAACTGACGCTTTTAAACCTGAACTAGATCTACTGTTAGAGCATTATCTTTATTTGCATGTTCTTAATTTTATTTATGTGATTACTCCTGCTATTATAAATCATCCATTTAGTTTTAAAATCTGAATTTCTATATGTATTTTAATTTAATATGTTGTTACATAGTTTAATCTGTATGATTGTTTACCATTACATGGTCCAGCATTAATTCCATTAAGCGATGGGAAAGCGTATATTAGCAGGATTTTATAACGGATATTTCGACTATAAACCTCGTTGAAAAACATTTTTTTACTCAAAATTGTTTAAATTACCTATTTTTTGCAATATGTACACTTCTTAAGCCGAAATTAAGCTTTTATTTTATACCCCAGCCAACCCCGTTTCGCTTCTTGGAGAAAGGGTTGGATGGGGTATGAAAGTTAATACTCGGACCACGCAATGCCATAGCTGCTTTTATGTGTTATATGTATACTTATGTTATTCATGTCGTTTCAAAAACTTGCAAATAGCTTATGCTGATTTTTTTATGTCTTACCGACTTTAAATACAATTTACTTGACTTGACTTGACTTGACTTGACTTGGGCTGGTCATTCACCGTTCGAATACGTTGACCCTGTTGTTTACCATTTTATGGTTGTGGTGTGTGTTAACCTTTATATGTTTTGTTTGTTTTAATGTTTTAATGTACGTTTGTGGTTGACTGCCCTCTGTAAATGCTACATTTTCTGGTCTCTTTTCGTATCTACCTTTATAGCGAAATGAATAGGTATATCTATATAGACTATGATTTAAATGTGTGTAATTAATGTTGCAATACACTAATAATAATAGTTGAATGCGCTTAAGGACGTTATTTTCCTAGCTAAATTAATCGTACCATGACAGGCCAATGGAGTTCGCATGCCTTGATCTTTGATCAGTTTTTAGTCACATTCAGTTGTCTGGGATTCGTATGTGTGTCCTTGGGGTAAATACTTCCCTCAGTAAAGAACTTTCTCGGCTCTCACCGTTGCGGGTTTAAATCCCACTTGTCAAGTGTAAAAGTGTCGATTCTTACGGATGACGGAAGGTATACAGTACTGGTTCTACCCAGGAAAAATGGGGTTGTCTGCCTCTACCACGAAAAATATCGACCGTCTTATATCGCCTAACACGTGCTAAATTGCAACATTCTAACAAACACAATTATTTGCTTGTATGGTATTTACGACATTTTCAACACATGTAAGGTTATATATGACGCTCGATTTTCTGTGTTGGAGGCAGACCACCAGTAGAACCAGAACTGTACACCTCCCGCCATCCCAGTGGGATTCGAAGCCGCAGCGGTGAGAGGCGAAGGTTTACAACGCAACGTCGTTAAGCTTTTATTACCACTGAGCCGCTAACAAACAAACTTTCATCAGAATCGTCCGTCGGGTGGGTACGTAAACGGGTGGTCTCATGCAGAGAGTCTATCAAAGAGAAATGAGAATATATACCAAAATTCCTACGTATCCCCCGCATTATTTGTTGTCTCTGGGTGCAATTTCTAAATGGATGACTAGTACTGTTATCTCCCAACATTAGTTTATTAAAGTCATAGTATAATTTAAGAATACAACATTTAATGGATTTTTTTATTTTTTAAATATTTATGTTTATGGATTTCAGTGTCCATTTTATTCAACGCTGGTGACAGGGAATATTCGTTATGTCCTTATTAAGTACAACCCGTTTGTCCTTGAATTGCTAAACTATTGCCCCATGTTTGTTCACTTTAAGAGCCGTAAACAACTTGCATAAAGGTGACGGGTAGGTCATTTAGCGTAATAAATAAGCCGTTTTATCGCTTGGTAAATTAAGCATATCGACGTGTCAAATATTGCTTACACGGTCGTTTTAATACTGAACACTGTCCAAGATTGTGATAGAACGCTGAAATAACAGGTTGAACTTGTTTAAGATAAAATGTTAAACTAAGAAATTAAATTAGATCGTAGCCCATTGTCAATCCTTTTATACTTGCGATATCATATCTTGCTTTTTATTTATCTTTGTAGTTGTTGTTTGTTTGTTGACTGTGGTCCTGGAACGCTGCATGTTCTCTTCGACTTTTATATCAATTTCTTCTGGTTTAACACTATCTATGTCTTCCATTAATTGCTGTAAAACTGCATTAACACATTGAACATAATGTAAACATAGTCGCAGACGTTGAGGACAACTATTTCATACTTGATATAATATATGTGATATAATAAAGAAATCAAAACCTCCAGAGGTTTTATTGAAATTTTGGTTGAAATCCTGGTATACTATAGAAATACTTCAATAAAGGTAGGTATTCAAGACGAACAGCAAATGTAGCTTTTACAGACCGCAGTCAAACAAAAACACGCATTCAAAATAACAAGGAAAAATAGAAGCAAGTAAATATATAAAATGGTTGACAATAGGGTTACAACCTTGGAACGGTCAGTGGCAAAACTGGGGTTCAAACTCGGTTATAGGGTGCACCAACGAATATACGAAAATTAATATTTTTCAAAGGATATCACATTTTTAACTTTTACAATTTACGTCTTTATTAACATTTAGGCAAAAGCTTGGACACATTTTAAACACCGTTTTCCTTTGAAACTACCCTTCAAATGCTTTAAGATGTTACATTGGTTTTACCGTAAGTTACCAAATTAATTACAATCCATTTATTCGCATTATTATGTTATAGCAAACTAGATGAATTTAGCATCTCTTTTTTTCTATATTGACTTCGCAAATAACCGAGAATACGCGTCATTGATGTGGACATCTATACCCTGTGAAACTATAATTATTGGTTTTTATTAAACAAATGGCCTATGGCCTGATACTACGGAGCTTCATAATGGTCCGTTTATAATCTATGATGCAATATGTCGAGATATGTATTGCCATTTGCAGGCTGGCTCTTTTAACAAGAATGTCTATTTTTAAATTTAACTGAAAAAGCAGAATTACAAAGTCATCACCAATAAACGGTGTTCACTTTAAAACAGTTTCCATTAAATTGAAAAAAGCTTCGCATGGTATATTAAGTATTTGACATGAACTTGGTGTATACCAGTTGTCCGTGTATACCGGCTGTCCGAAAGCCAATATCTGGCACCCTGTTGACATTGGGCTTCTGTCTATAACAGTGTTTTGTACGTGTTATATGTAAACATCGTACTTAAGATCAGTTATGCGGAAGAAATACTTGTCATATCACTGCTGGACATTCTTAAACAGGAGACACAAGTATAGTCGGATTTACCTAAAATAGCCAAACCATACAAATCAGTACTTATAAAGGCATCCGTATTTCCGAATCGTGTCTATTTTGAAGAAAACAAATCCGACTTAATGTTAAGTTTGTACTTAGTTTTATGTTCATGTGTACCTGAACGTGAAGTGGCAGTATTTCATACCTGTATCAACTTCATTGTTTTCACGGTCAATTTCTTTTGCAAAACACTTTTATTTACTCTTGCTCTGGACTTATTTTTATGAATTGAAATAAACGGGTTCAAACGGCTTTATCAAATTTTGCTGATTAACTATTTGTATGTTCCCCCCAATTTCTTTTGAATGCCGCTTTTATTACGTGAAATGTTTGGTGAATGCTGTAGGGAAAATTAATCTGTTTATGAAGATGTTATCTGAAATATACTTAAAGTCATGACCAGGCTGTTTTCCGACAGACTTGTGGGTGTAATAATGAATTAGATGAGCTTACAGTTGAATTAAAAATAAACCTGAATAGACTCCTTTATCGTTTCTCTTACCGTTCACTTTATCAAATTTGACATATTTTAACACACAAAAACATCGACAAATTGCATTTTAATTTCAGGCATTGGTTTAGATTTCGTCATGAATAGCTCATTTCCTGATGTGTATCACAAGATTTCGTTATGTGTATCATTAAATATATTAATGCCACAACACAATACAATTATGTCCGTTTTAAACGTTAATGTCCATATTTGACGAGACAAAACAACTACTATTACAAGCAAAAATCGGTAGCCAATGAAAACACGTCTACTCCAATCAAACAGTAGAATCTGTATTACAACATTACTACACGCGACACCTTTGATTGTAAATACCTGCCATAGGGCTTGAATGCTCATCCAACTTTGATGTCTTCATTTTACTGCTTTGACTCGTGCTATTCCTATTGGTCGAGTGACGCATACATGTATTGTCTTGTTCGCATACGTTTTAATTAGGGCATGAGTTTATTAGTTAATTGTCATTCATATGTTTAGAGAGGTGATAACTGTCATGACATTGTGTTCATCATTCCTTTAACTAGCAAAATAGACGTTCCGTAACTTATACAGAAAGGCTTGATACGGAAATAGCTGTTTCTTTGTTTTAAATGTTTGGTTCAGGAAATACATGACTTACCGCAAGTCTCAGTATGTCACTGCAACGAATATGTATTTTTAGGTTTATTTGTACATTTATTTGTCAAATGGTATAATAGCATCGATGCCATGAAATTGGCATTTTATATAAAACAAACTTATAATTTAAGTGCTATAAAGTTAGGACCCAGTTCGCAGTTCGCTATTCTAATTGCGAACTGGCAACTGGCTGAAAGTTCTTAATCTCGAAATAAACGTCAAATATATGCATTTATTCATCTAATAATGATTGAGTTCATGTGTGTTCACAATACAATTTCCATACAAACAACAAGGCGGACATGTTATATCCATTTTTATTCGAATTGCGAATTACCAACTGGCAGTCAGTTTATAATTTAACACCATATCCCTATACTGACGAAAGAAACATGACATACATGTAGCATGCTATATTGGCAAAACTCGACAAAGTCTCAGAGTCGTTGACCCTAAATTATAACACTGACATTTGGCATAAAGGCGATTTTTCGGTCGCTTTACACATTCTTGTTAAAGTAATCCGAGCCTTCTCTGACCTTACCAGCCCTTTTTTATGATTTTGAATCCTGTAATAAAACAAGGGGGTCTTCTCTCCCGCGCGGGAGAGTCCCTTCCCTCTTGGTTTTAGTCAAGATATCTAAGTAAGTATGCATTGAATTAAAATGTCAAGCGTATAAATCGATTATCTGTATATTTATTTACGCCTTGAACCAAAATGTTTGTTATATTTTTCTATTAAAGTTCTAACGGTCAATCCGTTTAAGACGATGTTAAACACTATTAGATTTCCAACATTTGCTTCAAAAAAATGTTTGGGGAACTACAATCGAAAAATGTCCAGTTTTACCATATGAAACATTAATTGGTCGATTTGTTAGGTTAAAGTATTCGACTCCACATCGCAAACACCATTAAAAGTACATGACTGTTTCTTTTGTTATCCCCTCGTTTTTGGACGGTGCCGTCAGGCAACATTCTAAGTAGTGGCAATTCTGACGCATCCAGCATTTCTACTAGAAACCAAAGAGCAACAGATTACAACAGATTACAGCGCGATAAAAGTAGTACCATTTGCAAGGCTGCAAATATGCAAAATGTCCGTATATTGACAGTTCATATTGATACATATGAAAGCGTTGGTAAACACTAAGTTATCTAACTTACGTTTAAGTAATACACTGTTTTTGAAGGGATTTATCATGTACAAATTAATGCGCATATGTCTTATAACGTAAACAAGCGTTTTCATGAGGTTGGGAGTAAAGTAGCAAATAATAGTTTAGTAACGAATCTAACAAAGATTATCGGTATATTGTTTATTAATTTATTTATATCATATATTAGAACAATTAGCATGCATACATGAAATAGATATATAGCATATGTACTTGAATAATAAATAGAATCCGTGCCGTACGTACATTTGAAGAATAATTCAATTACCATGGTATTAAACTGAAACCTTTTATCACATTCCACCATGGTAACTATCAAAGGCCGTTCATAAATTCGCGAATAGAAGAGATTTTATAACTATGTACCACAGACATCTCTTTATCAAAAAATACAATTATTTTCATCAATTCAATTAATTTGGCATAATATTTTCATGTGTATTGCCTAAACAAGGCGGAATACAATACACAATATTTCAAAGAAGAGTGATGATGATGACAAGTGATGAGAAGAGTACATTTAGAGAATGAATATATATTTTACAGTGGAATAGTTATAATTATTAAGTTCTATCAACAATATTTCATCACATTTTATTACCATTATCAATACTGTGTTTAAAAGCATTTATATTTAAGGAATTTAGAACAATACATAGACACTCTGACTACCGTTACATCAGAATACATGTATTTATTATTATTCTTTGTTTTTTATACTTATCCTTATTCACTGAAGTTTGTTTTGTTTTAGCCATATCGCCACCTAAACGTCTTTGCAGAAATCCTGTTTTTCAGACATTCAAGGGGCGCTACCTCTGTCAAGTATGATTGAATCTGATTGGTTTTCGAAAGAAATCGAGATCTCATGTATTCGTATGTTGTGACCAACTTTCTCTGACATTTTCGTTTTACGATTATTCCCCTTTGACACTTACACAATTTAAAGATTTCTACATAACTTCACTTTTTATCACCCGCGGATTTGGCGAAGGGATATAGAATTGCCGTTGTCCGTCTGTCCTTCCGTCAGGTCCCATAATTTTGGTAATGCCTCATCCGATTTCAATAATATCTTGCACAAATGTTCACCACCTTAGTACGCAAACCCGATTCTTTTCGGAATCAATACTTTCTGAGTGGCACCGTCCATCAGCACTTTTAGTGCTTTGATTACTATAGGAATTCCTCTGACCTTACGCAGCCAGATGAAATATTAAAATCGTAAAAAAGGGCTGGTAAGGTCAGAGAAGGCTCGGATAATTGTTAAATCAACATGAAATGTAACATTCACAGAACGCAGTCAACCAAAACGCGCATTAACAACGAGCACACTATCGGTGCGAGCACACTATGGGTGCACTTTATTGGTATGCCGATCGGGATGTGCCGGACTAAACCGGTCACGTGATCGGTACACCGAAATGTGCAGAGCTATTTTATCAGGGCTAGACGGCATATGCCTATTGGATGCGCGCGCAGTCACCCGGAATGAATCGAGTGAAAGGTAAACCGCGGCATAAAACCGGGATATCAGTAAAGTGCACCCTATTGGTTAGTGGGTTTGTTACTGAAATATGTGGGGTCAGTAAGATTTATAGTGGGCAAGACAATAGCCGAGTACCCCTATATAAATGACTGACCCCACATATTTTTGTAGGGGGTCAGTAACAAACACAATGACTGATTTATTGCATCGAGCACCTTTTTTAAGGCAAGCACCAATATTTGACCCATATTAATGAAGCGTCAACGTTGACGTCACGAATGGTACAGTTTAAAAACGTTATAAATTTGATTATCATGTTTGTTCCTAACGCCATAAAGAACAATTTCCAAATGATTTAAAGTTGAAATGGATTGTAGTCCATATTGTTTTTATTGACCCTCTATGAAATCTACTGACCCACTATAGAAAAAAAGGGGGGTCACTACGTAACCGCTCTCAACCAATGAGATGCCTAAAAGTTTGTGCGAGGTGCAATAATTATATATATGGACAAGCAAGGTTTTACGCAAGCGTAAAATAGCTGCAGAGAGAAAATAGCATAAATCTGTGAAGGAACTGGAAACAAACATTTAACACCAAAATAATGATGAAAATTAAAAAAACAAAAACTCAGTCAACAGGCTTGAACCCTGACTTCCCCGGCACAAACACGACGCCTCCGTGGGCACTCCACAGTTCAATGTACATTTCTCAATAATCAAACCCATGACAAGCCCTTAACCTGAATCCTTCGGTAAAAATAAATCACACCATCATTGTGTCATACTTTTCTTAGAAGACAATAAAATTACCCATGTTTCCATACCAAATAAAAGTATCAAACAACTTTAGTCCCATTTCTTTAAGATTACACCACCCTTCAAAACAAGCTACAAAAGCAATTTTGGCAATATTTCAAATGTCAATAAATAATAATAAAAACAAATCCTAAGCATATCAGGGTCATTTCTGCGCTCATCATGCTCTTGCATATGAGGAAATGTTAAATGTTACATACCTTCGCTGGCTTTTTAGAAAGTTATTCCATGCTGATCACCCCGTGAGTCAAAATCAGCCATTTTACCTACTTTTTGGAAGTTTTTGATAGTTTCGCATTTTCCTATTTATAGCCTCCAAAACCCCCAAACAATGCATATTCTAATACACAAAAATAAACTCAGAAGTACTCAAAACTGAAGAAAAAACCCATCAAACATGCACTTCATAATTATGATAAATACCATCCATGGACCTAAAAGATGCTTAGTTGATTTCTTTCTGATTTACACATGGACATTCATGCGAAACTGAGGAGCTCCCCCTCAATCAGTTCGCTAATATACTAATGATGGCATGCTTCATTTCAGTAGACTGATTATACGAAAACGTCATTTCAGCATGTAAAACGGTAACCTTTGAACATTGCAAACTATGTGTTTATACCATTTAAATAGAAGCATCTAGAAGCAAAGTACGTGAGACCACAAACATGAAAGTGTTAACAACATAACGTTACAGAGTGGACATCGACATTTCCAATACAAGGTGTATGCATCATGGCTTTTGTTCTCAGTGTATCACTTGGTTTTACTACGAGCCGCACTGCCTTCGTTAGACATATACTCGTAAAGACGCTATGTCTAAATCTTTCTCGCCTCTTACAATTGCGGGCTCGAATCCCACTGAGAGCTCGACTTGTCAAGTGAGAAAACGTCGATTTCTTTCGGATGGTGGGAGGTATACAGTACTGGTTCTACCCAGCAACAATACGGTGGTCTGCCTCTACCACCAAATAAATGGCTTAACATGTGACAAAAATAACGTAAAACACAATTCAAACAAACGAACGAACGAACGAACGAACAAACGAACAAAACTTACAGACAAACAAACAAACCATTTGGTTAGTACAAGTAAATCAGTCGGATCAAAACTTTCCCTCTACGTGTTTAAGGGACATTTAGTATTAACTCTTTATGTAAAGGATCGTATGAAGAGACATATGATCAAACAATTTACGAATTAACTTTTTATAAAGATGTCATCATTTAAGAAATGGCATGTGGAAGACAAACACCATTAAACTGATTATTATTGGTTGCAAGACGAAGCCTATATACCTACTGGAGTTAGTCGTGTGTCCATCTGACATAGTACTCTGTATACTACAGTGGTCCATTATCTAGAGCACATCAGCATCATTACAAAATAGAGCGTATCTAGGTTTATTTGCGTTTAATTGTTTTTGTCATTTGTAATTACAGGTTTTTGATCAATCGAGTAAAATTATTAAGGTAATTAATATTTCCACTCTAAAACTGTAGCTAAGAATATACTTTCATGCGGCATTCAAGGTTAAACAAATGCAAACTTTAACGATGCATCATACCAATGTCAAAATAAAGTTTATACCTAAGACCAGAGCCAAAGACTAACATAATAGCGTAGCTGGACTGCAAACGATGTGGACGCACTATGTTGCTAAGGACGGTGGGGGTGGAGAGATGTGCAAACCAGGGCGCTTTGATGTAAAGGCAATTAGGCCACCAACTCTAAAGAGTATGAGAGTGGACCTATGGAAACGGCCGAACATGATAAATACGAAATAGTGCAGTCTCGGTATGATTCACGGTAGTGAAATATGCTTGGTACCGCCATTAAGCCGCCAGTACTGTTTAGTATTAACTACTGAGGACTTGACAAACACCAGCTGGTGCACCCTTAACTACAATGTTAGACAAACACCAGATGGTGCACCCTTAAATACAATGTTAGACAAACACCAGCTGGTGCACCCTGAACTACTATGTTAGACAAACACCAGCTGGTTGCACCTTTAACTATAATGTTAGACAAACACCAACTGTGCACCCTTAACTACTATGTTAGACAAACAACAGCTGTTGCACCCTTAACTACAATGTTAGACAAACACCAGCTGGTGCACCCTTAACTACAATGCTAGACAAACACCCAGCTGGTGCACCCTTAACTACAATGCTAGACAAACACCAGCTGGTGCACCATTATCTACAATGTTAGACAAACACCCAGCTGGTGCACACTAACTACAATGTTAGACAAACACTTGCTGGTGCACCCTTATCTACAATGTTAGACAAACACCAGCTGGTGCACCCTTAACTACAATGTTAGACAAACACCAGCTGGTGCACCCTTAACTACAATGCTAGACAAACACCAGCAGGTGCACCATTAACTTCAATGTTAGACATAAAGGCCACCACAGAAGGGATTGTCAAACTTCTAAAAGCATGAGCTCAATTCTAAAATCCTGTGGACACTACAAGCTTCCAATAGGGATCTTGAAAGAATAAGCCAACGAAATTGATCTATTCCTGACTGTCATATTCCAGAGAAGTATGGAACTTGGGTATAGACTCCAACGAGGGGAGAAATATTGAAGTAATCGTCAAATTATCTCATATTAGGCTACTTTCCGTACGTCTCTGTATATTTAGAAGGCGTCAAATTATCTCATATTAGGCTACTTTCCGTACGTCTCTGTATATTTAAAAGGCGTCAAATTATCTCATATTAGGCTACTTTCCGTACGTCTCTGTATATGTAGAAGGCGTCAAATTATCTCATATTAGGCTACTTTCCGTACGTCTCTGTATATTTAAAAGGCGTCAAATTATCTCATATTAGGCTACTTTCCGTACGTCTCTGTATATTTAGAAGGCGTCAAAGTATCTCATATTAGGCTACTTTCCGTATGTCACCATGCATGATATGCAGTGATGGCCAAATTGAGCGTTATACTTGTATATTGTAGAACACTATATCCAAATGTCTACGCTAAATTCCCCGGATTTGCTAGCATGTTGCAGTCTAAATAGTGCTAATCTTCTTTTCTTTAAAAATCAGTTCTTTATTCTGTTTCTTGTTAATTTTGGGCTGTAACTGTATTCTGGACATGTTATTGGTATTATGAAATTCATCTTACCAAGCTGTTGACAGTTTTAAATACAGTTTTAAATTACACAAGTGAAGTAGAAAGGGTATGCAATGGCAAGGTGCCACACCAATGATTATATTTGTCACAATTTAAATATACAACTCAAGAAATATTTCTTAGAGTAAAATCAACTCCGCATTTCCTTGTTCGTCTTGTCTGGTGTACCGATAAAGTAAGTTTCCCAGTATTCTAACGAGCGATGAGTTAATGTCGTTAACGCGATAATATGGAAACGACATTGAGAAACATTTAAGCTATTATAACCAAGAATATTTAGGTCTTCCTGTAGAACATGGTCATTCCAAAGGAGTGTTACTGCTAACATGACTAATTACAATATCCGTGTTATATTTCATATTCTTCCTTAAAATCAAGGATTTATAAATCCTTGTTCATATGTAGTGAACGCAAAGTACGATTGTTTTCAGGAATATTAGAGATAGAGTAAAACAATAGTGTATGCATAATGTTCCTGACGTTCATACGATAACAGCACTATCAGACATGAGTAATGTTCAACAATCAAAGAAGAGCAACTGTTACAGGAACTATTTTTAACATCATTTTGAGTTTTCATTCTATATCTGCTCTTTATACGAGGATGTGCTTATTTTAAAAGTAGACGCAATTTGATGCTTGAATGTCTTTGGTACTTCCTTCCAAACTACCATCAGTGCATGTGCTGTAACTCAAACAAGCTGCATATGACCCCCGTATGGGATTCTTTTTAAATGAAGCCAGCATTTTTAGTACATCATCATCATCATCGTCATCGTCCTCCTCCTCATCATCGTCATCGTCGTCGTCGTCATTGTCATCATAATTACCGTAATCCGCATCATCATCGTCATCGTCATCATCATCGTCGTCATCGTCATGGTCATCATCATCATCATCAGCAGCAGCAGCAGTAGCAGCACCATCTGTAATGCTAATAATGAGATGTCGCATCAGCTGTTTTTATAATGTTTATGGTAAAATGTCGTTCCACAGTTTTCATAACCACATTTTACTACACATAATCGGACAGTCTGAAGCATCTGTTGTGACACAGTCCGTTTGATTTATTATTAAGGAAGAGGTTAAATGACATGACGAATTTCTTTATTTAGTGTACAGTATATATAAACATAGATTTTACCACAAGTTTAATGAGTTAGCGTTCTTACAATAGTAAACTGTAATAAATAGGGTATTGTTTATGATATTTTTAATTTTGACATAACAATATACATGATATTCATGTTAGCAACATGCTCTTTATTTGTACACACGAATAGATTCAAATGGGGTAAACAGAAAACAGAACCGACATCTCATAACTCATACGAAACACATATCCATAAAATCTTCTTCTCTTCTTCTTCTTCTTCTCTTCTTCTTCTTCTTCTTCTTCTTCTTTTTCTTCTTCTTCTTCTTCTTCTTCTTCTCTTCTTCTTTATTATTACTATTATCATTATTATACGATTATTATTATTAGTAGCAGTAATATCAGCCGTAGCAGTATTTGCAGTAATAGTAGTAACAGTAGCAGTAGCAGTAGAAGCAGGAGAACAGTAGTAGCAGTAGCTGTACTAGTATCATTATTATTAAGTAGTAGTAGTAGCTTTATAATAATAATAATAATAATAATATAAGAATATAATATCGTTATTATATTCTTATATTATTATTATTATTATTATTAGTAGTAGTAGTAGTAGTAGTAGTAGTAGTAGGTAGTAGTAGTAGTTGTTGTTGTTGTTGTTGTTGTTGTAGTAGTAGTAGTAATAGTAGCAGTAGCTGTACTAGTATCATTATATTATCATTATTATTATTATTATTAGTAGTAGTAGTAGTAGCAGTAGTAGTAGTAGTATTAGTAGTAGTTGTTGTTGTTGCTGTTGTTGTTGTTGTTGTAGTAGTGGTAATAGTAGCAGTATCAGCAGCAGCAGTACAATTAGCAGTAGTAGTAGTAGTAGTAGTAGCAGCAGCAACAGCAGCAGCAACAGTAGTAGTAGTTGTAGTAGTCCTCATTATTATGATCTCAGTTCGTTTTTTTGCTAGAACGGCATTACTCGGATGAATGAAATTTTAAATGGATTATTATTTTTTCATTTAGTGAACATGTATCTGTTTTGTTTGTCAAACAACGATTATTTTATATCGATATTTTCATGTTTAACACATACTTTAGTAGAGATCATTGTGTATATGATAATAAAACACAAATTACATGTATCATATATATCACTTTTGGCACTTTTCAAAAACAGAAGTGAGATAAAAAATAAATAAATACAAGGTGGACATGTGTAGGGATATTTAAAAAAGTACAGTGATTATCCGGACAGACAAATTCCGTCGACCAAAGGAAAAAAACATAGAATGTTTAAACATCCATACACAAGTACACCTTTATATACATCTTACTTTTTATCTCTCTTCTTATTCTTTTTTTTTTTTTTTTTTTTGAAATATGTATCGGCTCGGTTAGCCAGTTATCCCTCCGTCATCAAAAGGACGTGTTGAACAATAAATATAACATATCGATACTAAAAACTGTCTCAAAATATCATCATTTGAATCTACAATCGTTGTTTGTGCAGTCAAACAACTTGGCATTGCTAGATGTCCAACACCTTACAGATAGATTAATGCAGTCTTACACATCCTGAGGTGTATTGTTTTCTACGACTGACCGTAATGTGGGAGGGGCTGGATCCTCTCAGTTATACATTCCCTACATCGATCAAACAAAGGAGAGTCATTTGTGGGGTATTGTATAAAAAAAACGCTACATATGTTTGTATTAAACACATATATTATTATATACAAGTACTATCAATACAATCAAACTGACTGACGAATACAAATACAGGGCCTACGTCATGTCGCTGCCAGTATTTGAGACTCACTGGTTGAATATTATATATATACCTGTACATATATAATTGTACAATTTCCAAAAAATGTAATTGTATTTTCACAGGCAAGGCTTTTCTACCTTATATTACATATTACACCCCCCCCCCCCCCACACCCCCTCTCCCCACCCCAAATGTGGCAGAAGGTTTTCCCAATCAGATGGAAGCAGTCTCTCAGAATTAGAGATAAGCATGACTTCTGAAATGTGTTTAGTCCGTTAAGTCCCCCCCCCCTCCCCCCCCCCCCCCACCCCTCTCGCAGAAGGTTTTCCCAATCAGATGGAAGCAGTCTCTCAGAATTAGAGATAAGCATGACTTCTGAAATGTGTTTAGTCCGTTAAGTCAATTCTGACTCAAAGAAATATATAATCAATAATGGATGAAAATATAAATAAAGCATAGTATTGTCATATTTACTGAATTAATGACATATTACATATTTCCGAATATGAGAATTAGGCGCATTGTTTTTTCCCCAGATGGACAGGCCTGGGTCTTTTCCCAATTTTGCGGAAAAAATCTCTGCCAGGTTCAACGAATGTCTGTTATCATCAATAGTGAAACATTAACGCCCCAGAAATGAAATATAATAAACGTGTGTTTTACGACATAAATTACGTAATGCAATAAGGAAACTATGTTATAAATATCGCTTGGTTCATCGAGACGAGTCATGCGAAACCCACAACGGGCGACACTTCGATCATAGTCTATTGCGACGCTTGCTTGTTTTTACGTTTTTATTTACAAACAAGCAACGAAGATGATAAAGGCTAAATTTAGTAAAATACTGAAATTGTGTAAATTTAGTCTAGTTTTACAAAAGTGACGTCATATATATATACTACGATTCAACTCATGCCAAGAGTAGAAGAGTAGAATTGAAGTCTTTATTTTAAGAGATTAGCCCAGTTAGTAAAATTACCATTCTTCTCTGAGGCCCTCTTTACAAAGCAACATAGTAAACACAAATCATATATACACGTTTATAGCAACACAACGATATTGACAATAAAATGAAAACAAAAGTGATCACCAAAAATAAAAAATCTATATTACGATTCAATAACAATTTTAAAGAAAACGATTTCAGTTATATAGTTCTTTGTAGCCACTTTACAAACAGATTTTACTGACTTGCACGATCTTATAAGCTCTGGAATTTCGCTGTAGTTTCAAAATGGCTCTATTCGATCAACAGTGTCCAGTTAAGTCTTGAACCTCGTTTTGAAAATCATAATAATAATAGGTGTCATGGGGTTCTTGTTTTATTATTACTATACACAGTGCTCTGAGTTTTATATAACAACAAATTGGCGGAGACTATATATATTATAGTGACATCAGAGGATTCGCAAACCCTTTCAACAAGACGTGCGTGATTCAACGACCGGAATAGTTATAATAAGGTAGATGAATATCGGTTATCTAAGTGAATACCGTCAAATTTACATTGTTACGTTTATCGTAAAAGACAATTTGTATAAATAGTGCTTATCTAAATGATATTTTTTTTATTTTTTTTTATTTGGTTATACATTTTAATACATCAGTTCCAAAAATGGCTATTTAAAATGCAAT
Source organism: Cyrtodaria siliqua (assembly GCA_037043455.1). Classification (NCBI taxonomy): domain Eukaryota; kingdom Metazoa; phylum Mollusca; class Bivalvia; order Adapedonta; family Hiatellidae; genus Cyrtodaria; species Cyrtodaria siliqua. The sequence goes on from JAWPHD010001870.1 coordinate 232,543, forward strand.
GTTTAGGATGCCGAGTTGTCCGTCGTCCGTCCGTCCGTCCGTCCGTCGTTAACTTTTGTCTCGTTAAGATGATAGGGCCTTCATTTTTCATTCTATCTTTACCAAACTTTAACAGGTTGTTAATATCAATGAAAGCTCGGATAAGTTCAAAAACCATTTATATCGGACCAGTAACAGCGGAGTTATGGTCCTTGATTTATTTAAAAATGATATATTTTGCCTCGTTAAGACGATAGAGGCTTTATTGTTCATCCGATCTTTACAAAACTTTATCAGATTGTTAATATCAGTGAAAGCTAGGATAAGTTCGAAAACCATTTATATCGGACCAGTAACAGCGGAGTTATGGCCCTTGATTTAGTTCAAAATGCTATATTTTGCCTCGTTAAGACGATAGGGCCTTCATTTTGCATCTGATCTTTGCCAAACTTTATCAGATTTTACGACTTTCTTTTTTATATTGTTTTTTTTTATATTGTCATTTTTTAATTTTTAATTTTTATTTATTTCTTTTTTTTATGCGCGCTTTATTATGCAAATGTATGGTGTTTTAAATACGATGGTATTCATTTCGGTAAACGAAAGTTTAATACCAACAATACACCAGTACCCTGATAGTTTCACAAGTGGAGTGCATGCTCCAGCGGGTAGAGCGATGGACTCCAGATCGAGAGGCCGTGTGTCAGATTAATGGAGATTAAATTTCGCATGTTTAAAAAAGAACGTTAATCATTAGACTTAATTTCACACCTCCGCTGCAGTATATATCGTTTTCGTACAATGAGGTCGTATATTACATACTTTTCACTCAAAATGACGTCATGCAACTGTTGACCTTGTTGACGTTGTTGACGTTATTGACGTCATTGTTGATTATGTTTTTTCTGCCTAAATTTCCAGGTTGCGAGTCGATATATAAAAAATATATATAACAAATAGAATATTTGTTGGTTTGTCGTGAATAAAAACCACTCGTGAAAATATAATTTTTTTCTCTTCTCGATGAAAATAAATCCTATATTCGCTCAAAACAAACAAATATCCTCTATATATTGTTGGGGAACTACATACTGACGTCATTTCGATTTTTTCATATTCGGCAGGTGCCCTCCTGATTTTTTAAGTCTTCATCCGCGGTGCGGTAATTCGGTGTGCATATAATCCTTATACATCTAGGGATTCACAAACCTTTGGGGACCCTTTTAAAAATACATAGAAATATAAAACACACATTTGAGGAAAGTTTGGTGCTTTTGACCGGCGTGTCTAGACTGGGTCCTAAAACCTGGGTTTTGATCCTAGCTATATATATATGCAAATCACCTGACCGGACTACTTTTTCTCCCATAATACCAAGTGCCAAACACGAGAGATGATACTAGTATCGATCGAGGGCGAGAATGGGGCAACTACTCGTGAATTTCCGTGATACGGTATTTTAACGATTACGGAACTCGACGAGGAAATTCCGATTGCACACCGGATTGAACGGAAAAGACCGAGCGCTGATTCGACTTCATTTGCATGTTTATAACACTAGAGTATTATGATATTTGTCATGGCTTTGCTACTCACAGCAAGGTGTGCGATGACGTTGATTTGTAGCATGTCGCTGACATTTGCTCCACAGTTTTAAACAATTTAATTGGAAATAACAGAATGACAGGTGTACTCTTACTACCAGTTATCGGAAGCCGGTTAGAGTATGGCAAACAGCTGAAATGGACATGCTACAAAACAAATCGAGTGTGATCTCATCTCGTTGCTTAAATTCACCAACTCGATGAAACCATCTATTACTTATGTACATATGTATAATATATAGCAACACTTAATACGCCCATTAAATCGACGCCATAAATATAGGCAATTAAAATAGAACCCAGCATTACTCCAAGCATAGCCACTGAAAACTTCGTTTGTTATGCATTATACAAAATGTGTGCTTTGTAATACATATTATATATAAATTAACATCAATACTATGTTCATATCCATATTGAATATTGACGTGAAAGTCTTCAATGCTTGTGATAGACTATAAGAATAGTTCATGGGTATCCGGTGAAGATAGAGAATTCCAACCATATGGAAGAATCTTCCTCAAACGGGTTATCGATGAGTCGCCAGATTTTTACATGGAGCGTATAGGGGGAAATTTCATTATTGTTTAATATTAGAAATTCTATAAATATGATCGCTTAGGTGCAAACGGTTTCTTAAAATACAATGTATTATCTTTATTTTGATATAAGTTTCATATTTTTATGTTAAAAGGATCTTGGTCTGTTTTCGAGTTTAAATACACCATCTAGTGTCCTTATATGTTCTATATAAAATTCTTAAAATATGTCTAACATGTGTTTTTTAATTGTAAATATATCGCATAATGACGAAACTGAAGCCTTAGGTGCAAACGGTTCTAAATAGGTGAAACACTAATCTTTATTTTGATATAGTTTTTTTTGTTAATGACACTAGTTATAGATGGTCTGTTTTACAAGCAAAGATAGCATTATTTTTTAAATTATTAATTGTTGTTGTTGTTGTTGTTTGCGATAATCACATTAAGCAGACGACGCGGAGAAATATATAACATGAAGAGTTGTATGCATAAATGTTTATTTCATGCAAAAACCCATTACACATGTATTTCTCTGTCCAATGATGTTATTTCCATTTTAGGCAAAACAGGAGTCAGAACGAAACTTTTGCTATATCAAAAATGATGGTATTTTTAACTTTTAAACAGCTTTTTATAGAAGTTCTCACTATTATAATGCCATTTCCATAAAAATACACTTTAAAAAAACTATTCTCAGTTATAGCTTATTAAAAGCTTGTTTATAATAAAGTACTTCATGTAAATATTAAACTGATTTTTTTAAAATGTGTTTTGCTTAAATTTACTAAAGTGCATTTATAGTTTCATTCCATATGGTCACTGTAGATACATAATGATTCTCAATGTTTTATGGCCCCCATAAAGTGTGCAAGTGTGACTGCCGACACGCTCAATTACATAACGCCCGAGGCGGCTTTATCGATATCTGCGGGAGGTAAATCTGTACTAATCTATCACCAAGAGTTACATTTCGTGAAATTATTGGTTTTTTTCAGTCGATTTCGATTTGAGGAAAATTCTTCCATATGACGAGTTATGTGTTTTTATCGGAACCGTGGCTCTGCCCTAGGGTCGAGATAAAATTCACGCGCGCCAACATCCGGTATCCAGGAAAACATGCAAAACGTTAGTAGTTGGCGGCGTCAACGCACAACATGTCTCTCATATGCAAGAAAAAAAATCTATCATGGGTATTCGGTTCACATAGGGAATTACAACCCTCGATATAAGTGCTTTAATCGGAACCACGGCAGAGCCTCGGTTCCGATAAAAACACTTATACCTCGGGTTGGAATTCCCTATCTTCACCGGATACCCATGAAATATTCTTATAATCTAACCCCGGTAAAATGACGGATATCCTTGTCCGGTATGCAAGAAAAGTGTATAATGAAATGCCCAAATGCAAATCTTTGACACCGTCATATAGGTAATCTGTTTTCGGAAGTGCATTGCTGAAGTAATTTTTATGATGCATTAGTGTCTTTTTAAGGCATAGGTAAGCAACGTTATAAAACTAATGGCTTATCGTGAACGGACATGACCACACCGAATGTGTATTTTCAGATTCCCTCAACAATATAAAAAAAACTTTACATTTTCCTTATATTTGCACTTTTTAAAAAGTGTACCCTTGAACTGTTGAATCAAACTTGTTTATGAACAATTGTTTGGACTGTATCAGTGCAAACACTTTAAGCTGTATATTTATAAATAAATCGGCTCTTAAATGCGTTGTAATATTTATTTAATCCATTTACATTCGTTCTGTCTAATCATTTAGAAACAAATCTGGCAGATAAAAATGCGGAATGATGATGCCAAAATGTGTACCCAAGTCACGGTTCAACTTGTTCAATATTTCTATTCAATAAAATATCATTGTTACTATTATTCGTATATTAAAAACTTCCAGCACACAAGACGCTGAGAAACGTATTATTGAAACTTGTCAAAAGCACAAGAATGTAGGCATTGATAAACGTTTAAACCATTTTAATTTCATGAGACATTGCAACCTAAGAAAGATAACTCATTGTTTTTTCCAAGTTGTAAAGGCTATCGTCAGTTGTTTCCCTTGCTTGTACAACGTAGTGTTGATTCTTTTTTTTATTTCATTCTAACACGACCTCCGCAGTCTTTCATATACACAAAGAAGAGAGACAGCTGTATGTTATTCTACGATAAAATACAGCTGTTCCATTAATTCCCCGCGTATATTTCATCCGTTGGAAGCGCCACGTTACATGACGTCACTTGGTAAATATACGTCACGAAGACAAACTCAACAGTAATTTTAATGAAATGTTAATTACAACAAACTTAACATGCTCCCAAACCGTGCACACCACCGATATAAACCCATCATATGCATCAGTACATATAACATTAATAAGCATCTTGAACAAGATGAGAACGTTTGACGTCATACAGTGCAAGCTACATGACGTAAGCAATGACTTAATTGTTTGTCACGTGACTACTTGTGTATTGAAAAGCAATGGGGCGCCCAATGGAACAGCCTGTAAGCATAGCAGCCTGATTACCTTGACCTCCGAGATAATATATAGCGCCCCAACAATAGCGTAAACAATGGCGTTATTGTTGTGTTAGAATCGAAATAATAAATACGTACCTGTATTTTATCGGTGAATAAAATACAGTTTGGAGTTCGGATGCGAGTAATTAAATCACTCGTGCAAACGCACTCGTGATTTAATTACTACGCATCCGAACTCCAAACTGTATAACGCACTCGTGATTTAATTACTCGCATCCGAACTCCAAACTGTATTTTATTCACGGATAAAACACAGGTACATATTTATTATTTCTTAAATAGTTTTACTTCATATAAGACATATAATACATGTTTGCACAACTTCCACGAGTGAGTTCTAAGAATCTTGTTAAACTATTCCTATGTATATTGGTTGATTGATTGATTGATTGATTGATTGATTGATTGATTGATTCTTTATTTTCCTACCAATTGGAGAGCATTGAGACAATACAATAATACAAACGATAACATTAATACATATATACATGACAATGAATATTTATGATATGAAAAAAAGAAAAATATAAACAGTCACACTTGATTACTGGTACTATAATTTATGTTAGTTACTACAACATAATTATTAGTTACTAGACCATAATTATATATTTATAAGATAGAATAAACTGGTAATCGAATTCGCACCAAGCCTTTGCGAAACTAAACTAAAGATTAAGTACAGAATCACAAATATTAAACATCTGCTACCTTTAACACTAAATTGTCAAAACCATACAAATGTTCTTTTAAATTTCAATATAATTATCTTGATATAACATGTTGGCGTATGTAAACTGATCACGTCAACTTTAATCAACATTTATACACATTAAGCAGACATATTACCTTATTTAACTTATTCTTCAATACATGTTATTGGAGAGCACTGTAATAACAACACATAAAATATTATTTAAACTTTAATAGATTTGGCAAATATTGGGCGTGGCATGGATTGATAAACAAGCCCCAACCATGGGGCTTAACAATTGGGCTGCCGGTAAGCAAAAAATACCATTATGGAAAGCCCTTACAGTAGAAAGCATTAAGCAATAAAGCAAATTGAATATTACAATATTAAGGACATAAATACATGTGCACCAAATTAAATGTTCATTATGAAAGCAACTTTTCTGATAAGCATTTAAGCAAGTGTTGAAAGCACGATTGATATGCAAGCATAATTACAAGTGCACCGAATTCAATCAATTCAAAAGTTGTTTAGCAATTCGTACGGACAGCAAAGGTGTATATAATTTATGTTTAGATTACAATTCAGTCTCTGGGTATACAGGAGCTGAATTAAGTTAAACTGAAACTTATATGTCCTTCCTTTCACACCTTCGCTGCCCACCATATGGATGGGCGCCCGGACACTCCCATCATGGAGTGTCCAGGCTCCCATACACCGCCAAAAACGGAGGAAACATTTTTTTGGCAGCAGCGAAGAGTGCGTATCAAAAGCAAAATATCCGAATGCCACGTTCAAAACAGAAACGGTGCCAAAAAAGTATACATTTCCTTATCACTGCCCACTTTTAATGAAACATTCAAATCCAGCCGGAAACTGGTTAAGAAACAAGTTGTTCCCCATATTTGATAAATGAACACCATCCGGTTCAATACAGGTATCATCAGCCTGAATGTATTCGTGTAGCAGATAATGGCCCCCCAATATCTATTATCGCCGTAGCAGCATAACTGTTTAGTCTCTGTCTGGCCCTTTCCATTGCAAAAGGGTAGTTAGGCTAACGCTATGAAAGCCTAGGAAGTATTTGAGACCAAATAACGACCACATTATGTAAATTGACCTAGAAACTCGGTCAGAAGCTTAACATGCTTTCTAGGAACCTTTAATGGGTATTTCTCTAAATCAGTTCCCCAGGATCACAAGAGTTGATGCATCAGACATTGACAAAATAAATAAATGTCAGAAAAATATCCAGTATGTAAAGGCTGGAGGAAGATTGTAACCTTTAATGTGTGGCGTCAAACACAAATTGACTGTTAAACGTTTCGAAGCTGTCATAAATTAGCATCAGAAATATAAATAATATGAAGTGTAACATGTACATTTTACTCAATTTCAGACTTTGAACATTGGATGATTTCTGATGAAGCATGTATCCTTTCCTCCAGTTTCGTGTGCCACTGTTATTTCATTTCAGTCAGCAAACAACTGATATACATTTGTCTGTATAGAATATGCACATTGACCCAATTGTATTAACCTTTGCCTCCTTGATAATCAAGTTTATGTCTATTGTGAACAGGTATTTAACTGCATTTTTACCTTTAACCTACGATCGGTTCTTAGACTTTTGTATTAATCATGATCATCAGAGGCCTAAGTAATTGATGAACAGTTAGTCAATCAATCGGTACATGCCTGTGTACAAGCCATATATAGTAACTCTCAACTGATGTCATTGCTTCACTAATTTACACAAAACAAAACAAATGCAGTGCAAAAAATGCTTACATTATTCGTAGTACTGATTTATAAGGAAGTAAATATGTTCGACCCAAATAAAACCTGTTTAATTTTCTTAATAAGCTGCAATCTAAGAAAGATAACTGATTGCTGAAACTAAGTTATCGAGACAGCTATATTATTGTGAATTGTTTCCCGTCCTTGTACATTGCTTTAAAGGGCCACACGGCAATCAGTCAATCACAAACACACAGAGAAAGGAACAACTATACAGATTAATAAAAGGCAGCATGATATCACACACAAACGGGTTGACTTGGAAAGGTCAGTGGCAAAAAAAGGCCGCTGGAGATATAAACCAGGTTCTAGGATGCACCAAACCTCAATATTAACCTATTGTCATCCCAATAAACGGGACAGCTAAATAAAGATATCCCCGCCAAATTACAATCTCTAACAAACAAGGCAGCATTAATAAGCAATATAAGTAAAACACATAAATGACCTTATTTATCCTTGAGCAAGATAATTGATCCACATTGCTTAGTACTGGTTCTACCCAGGAAGACATCGAGAGTGATTAATCTAAGTTGCAATAACTTGTTTCGCAATCGATGTAAAATAAATATGTTTAAAACAAAACAAGCAAGCAATATAAGTAAAACACATAAATGACCATGTATATATAATATGTATTAAAAAGCAAACGCCCAGAAAACAACAAAGTAAGTACTCAATCACTTGGCAGAAGCCGGGTCAACAAGAGAACAAACAAACCGTTAAGGGTACGACAAGACAAGATTAAAGACGAACATCAAATGTTACCGTCCTATAAGGATTTAGATAGACGTCATCATATGGTCCACAATCTGTCAGGTCATTGCGCAATCAAAGAGGCAAGCATGGTGGCGAACTGTAAATGGGTCAGCCGCTAAACATGCAGTGGTAGGGTCATAACCTCTGTAGATAATTTAAAACCATTTAACACGTTTCGTAAAGATTGTTTCAAAGTAATTATAACCAAGTATCTTACAATGTTTGTAAATCACATCACCAGGTTGTGATAGTCCGGTTGTGATAGTCCTTGTCGCAAAAGAGTTTTTAAGTTACTCATATTTTAAAAGTAGACCAGGGTTACGATAATACAATTTTGCAAAGGTTTTTCGAAGTTTGTGGTACCGGTAGCCCTGCTTGAGTAGCTTTTTAATTATACAAATATTACGTGTTTTAAAGTCCTCAACACGATTTAAAGCTCTGGAAAACGATTAAATTGAGAAACATGGACCCCATAAGAAGAAGTTCGGGAAACATCCCCATCTACATGGGGATAATTAACAATATCAAAATTAAAATCATCTCTCTTGTCATAGATTTTACTAATTTAATTATTTCTTCATTTTCAATAGAGAGAAGTAAATCAGGAAAAGAAGCGCCATTTTCAGAAATGTTAGCTTTGTTTTGAGTTGAAGTTTTTTAGAATATATATTATTAACCATAGTAGTAAAGACAGGATTGTTATTGTTCAAAATGTCATCCAGATACAAAGAGTTGTCATTAAAGGCTTCAGTTACATCGGCCTTAGTATCGGATGAAATTGTTTTTGCATATAACTGACTGTTGATTATATTACAACAATATTATCTTAAAATCAGTAGTGGAATAAAAAGAAACAAAATTTAGTTTAATTATAGGTAAGCCGATTTAAAGTCAAAATGAAACAGGATTAATAAACTGAGACCGTGATTTACATGCTTAATAAAAACTTCAAGACTGCAGCTTTCCATTTAAAGTGAAAATAAACGTATATTTTCACGAGTACGGAGAACGATCAAAGATGTATTAACAACTACATCGATATAAAATATTTACCTGTTATGTTATGCGCGACAAAACAACAGTATTGATGTGTATGAAATAAAAAGTGTGTATTCAATACAATACAATGTAGGAAGTCAAAGACAGGAAAATTATTTTCTGGTTTAATGAACGCCAAATACTGAACAGAGTCCCAAGAAGTATCACACAAGGAAAACACTGATACAGTTAACTTCGTATCCTCTGAAAAAGGTACGATATTGAGTTCAAACTAGCCCACTACAAATAGAATACATGATGTGCGTCGAAAGTCTAAGTTTATTTCGGAAAGAGTAGGTTACAGTTGTATCAATGTTACAATGCACACTATGCACGTCCATAAACGAAACAAAACTGCGGACATTTGTTCTGTATCCTACGCAAATAAAGTCGACATGACTTAACCAAAATTCCGACATGACTAGAGAAATATACTGAACATTTTTCATTTCTAGAACATGTATAATGCAAATATATAGTGAGATATTCAAGGTGTTATGGAAAATCTATAAAGGTTTTTAATTAAAAATATCACTCTGTTTACGTCCAGAATTTGGGTACGTCACCGACATTGTATATGCTGTGATCGATTATAGGGAAATCATTCGCGAGATGGTAGACGTGTTGTTCATTTCACGAACGAGCACTATGATGATATGAGAGTGAGTGAAAAAACAAAGAACGACTATCATCGAGTAAAGGATTTCCCTATAATCGAACCCAGCAGTTACATAATGTATTTATTACATTTTAAATCAGTTCATGTATAATTTTAACCTAAATTATTCGCTTTATTGAATGTTATCGGCGGATAACGTCTACGTCAGCAGCGCTTTATTGATGTCATAACTCAACGTCACAGTTAGTTATTTTTGTGTTCGGAGTTAGTTATTTCAAAATATTTAGCGATTACCAATATTCTTTCACTGAGAAATCCCAATCTTCCACCCACACAAATGTAATAAAATCGCATAATTGGAAGAGAAATGGCATTATTAAAAATATGAAATTGTTCACGAGTTTCTCGGATACGGTCATTTCTCTTTGATGTAAGATAATACATTTATTTACTGAAATCAAAATCAATAACAAATATATTTTATCAACAGACTGCATAAGAAATATGATATGACACCACAAGACAATATGATTACATGTTTAGTAAGTTAGTACTATCATACAAGAAACATATTAATGTCATACAAGAAATATATTTTACAAAAATTCAAATCAACCATGAAAATGAATTAAATCAAAAGAAGTAAAATGTGTTAGAAAAATATATGCATTTGTACGAATAATTAAAACATGTTTTACGGTACCCTGTATCACATTTGACCAGATTAGAAAGAACCTCATTAGCAGTGGGTACATCAGAAGACATAATGCAAACGATACAGATAAATATATATTATTCTGTAAAAAAAATAACACTTTTGAAAAAACTATCAGAGCAGGAACTGTAGCATTTACATACCAACAAACACAATTTACAAAGAAAAAAAGAAAATATGTGATAGCACAAATAAAATAGGTTGACAATACGGTTACCACAGCCGAACGGTCAGTGGCAAAAAGGTCGTTGGGGATTTAAACCAGGATCAAGTGTGCACCAAACCTCGCGCTTAACCTATTGTCATACAAATAAAACGGGACAGTGTAAATAAAGCATTAACTCCCCAGGTTGTATCCTCTAACAAACTAGGCAGCATTAATGGGCAATATAAGTCTCAACACAACGATGATCCTTTATATATGAGTATAGAAAGCACAGAAAGCCACAAAGCGGCAAGTATTTAATACTTGAGAGACTAAAAAGGAGACAATCATAAAGGTCACGACAATTGAAGATTGAAGACCCCCATCAGAAGTTCCTGTGTTTTCAAGATTTAGGTAGATGTCATCATATGGTCTGTAATATGCCCGGTTATCAATAGCATTGCATCCATGTTCGTTTAACATTCAATTATAACTAATGAAGTAATTGAGCAAGAATTGTCAATTTCAAACATTTTCACAAAAAGTGGATATAACTCCAGGCTTACTGGTACGCTCTGGCTGGATATCACTTTTGACCGAGATATTTTAGCAATATGCATTTTGTCGAAATTTGGTAAAATATAAATTAAAATTATGGAAGTTAATAAGTAAAAAAAAATCCATTTCGAAGAAAGTCACCAATAAAGGGGAGGTAACTCTATCTTAACCGGTGCGAACCTGACTAGTTATCAAGCTCGGTCGAGACATTTTGTCCATAAGCATTGTTTCCAAGTTTGGTATACGTTCAATTAAAATTATTGAGAAGTACCTAATCAATTTCAAGACATTTCACCAATTAACATGATTAAGGTGCAATAACTCGGGGAAAACATGTTCAATCTGGTTGTTTAAAGAACATGACCGAGATATTTTGTCCCTATGTATTGTGTCCAAATTCGATGAGCTATGGGTTATTCGGCGAACATTAAATTTCTCTTTTTTTTGCATATGGTTAACTTCAGAGAAGAATATGTTTTTTAAGATTTTTGAAATATAAATCTATGTAAAACATGGCGGGGCCAAATGTGACCTCAGGATCACCATATCAACCAGATTGGTAGAGGACCACAAGCTGATGGTATAATAACCCTCTGGCTCTTGTAGTTTCAGAGAAGATGGGTTTTTTAAGTATTTCCCTATGATAAGTCTATATAAGAATATTTGACCTACTTTACGACCTTACATGGCTTGAATGGCAATGGCATCTGACCCTACGGTGTTCGGGACAGTCCAATAATTATCATGGTATCGATGAAAAACTTCAACTAACAACTGACATCGACTCGAAAAATAAGCGTTTTGTTGCTGATGGGCCGCCTAATAGTATGTATAATGTTACGTACGTGGAATGATTGTGCCAATGAAATAACAGGGGTAGTAAGAAAAGACATATTCCCAACCGAGGAAGCAGTATCGCCTGTTTGCAAACTTACCTAGGTGGCTGCAGTGATTGTCTGGTAACCAGTGACATTATTAGATGAGGTGAAAGCTCTTATGTTTTCCCATGTCGAATGTAGCAATACGTTCCTTTAAATTCCACAATCAGCAGTAAACGTGAGGGAAAGGTGGTACAATGTAATAGCAAAACAACCTATTTCATTCAATAGTGCTCTGAGTTGATCATACAACTGAATAACAAATAAAATTAAAACTCGTAGCGAAACACTTACTTCTTGTTTAACTCCGCCCCCTACCTCACCTCCTCCTCTCCCCTACACCCCAACACCCTCAAACAAAGATGAATTAATGTATGTAATAAGACTTTAATTCACGTTATGTAGTATATCAGCACATTTCAGGTTTAAATCCTCAGTGGCCTTTTTTGCCACTGACAGTTCCAAGGCGGTAGCCCTATTGTCAACCCGTTTTGTGTTTGTGACGTCATATTGCCTTTATTCTTTGTTAACAGTGCCTTTTGCGTGTTTTTGGGATTACTGTGTTCTTTGAAAGCTGCATTTCCTGTTCGGCTTTTATACTTATATTTATATAATGGAGAGTACCTCTCTAAAGAGGTAAAAGTTCAAATAAATAATATATATTTTACAAACTATTGGTCAGACCAAAATACTTATCACACAATTATACCAAAATATATTTCAACTAAGAAAACAGTGAGTAATTAGGAATGTTAATCAGTGTATTCATAACATCAAGCCGCTGTAATGAGAGCTCCCGTGAAATGACTGGAATAGTCAGATAAAACGTACTCCCAATTGTTACAGTTAGATATGTCAACAATAGCGCCTGTTTGCAGACTGAGGTAGGTGGCTGCAGTAGCTGTCTGGTAACCGCTGGCACTATTAGATGTGGCTATCGCTTTTGCTATGGTACCATTGTTGTGTTTAATGAAGCAATACGTATTAGTAGATGTAGAGTCGCCGTAATAGGCAGAAAAGGTGAGGGAAAAGTGATATAATCCTGATATGGTACACGTGAATATGCCAGATGTACTATTATATCCTCCGCCGACGTTGGCGTGAACCGTCTTAAATGTAGGAATGGTATTTGCCAACGTTTTGCTCGGAATTGATACCATGAAGAACACGATATGGTCTGAAAAGAGAACAGCATGATCACTATTTATTGCGATAACTAAACTAAAATAAAACATCTTTACCAAACACACAATATATAAATATATCAGAACAGCGCATTTTACTTATTTTATAATGTTGGCTTCCGATCCACATTACAAATTAACTATTAATGAGCAAATATTCAAAAGAAAGCAACACTGGGTTGCATTTCTATTGTAAATATTCAAATTAAGATAATGAAAGCACAAAAGTTTCGTCGACATATAAACTATAAACAGTTGCATAAGGTTTGCTCTCATTACGTGGTCCGAGTATTACACTTCATACTCGATGATCCTTGAACATTTGACATACTTGATAGAAAGCCATGAGCTTGATGCAAATGCAAAATATTAAATCTCTGGCTCTTATAGTTTCAGAGAAGAATATGTTGTTTAAGAATTTTGAAATATAAGTCTATGTAAAACATGTGATAAGATGGCGGGGCCAAATGTGACCTCAGGATCACTATATCAACCAGACTGGTAGAGGACCATAAGCTGATGGTAAATGCAATATAATAAACCTCTGGCTCTTGTAGTTTCAGAGATGATGATTTTTTTAAAGTATTTCCCTATGATAAGTCTATATAAAACTTGACCCTGTGGAGGGACCAAATGCGACCCATTGATCACCATTTGAACAAACTTGGTTGAAGACTATATGGTTTTAGTACATGCAAAATATTAAACATCTGGTTCTTCAGAGAAGACGATTGTTTTCCTATAAAAGACTATGTAAAACATGTGACCCCAAGGGCGGGCCAAATATTATCCCAGGGTCACCACTGGAACAAACTTAGTAGAGGACCATAAGCTGATGGTAAATGTAAAATATTAAACATCTGGCTCTTGTAGTTTCAGAGAAGAAGAGTTTTTAAGAGTTTTGCAATATAAGTCTATGTAAAATATGTGACCCGAGGGTGGGGACAAATGTGACCACAGGATCACCATTTCAACAAGTTATTAGAGGACCATAAACAGATGGTAAACGCAAAATAATAAACCTCTGGCTCGTGTTGTTTAAGAGAAGTTATTTTATAAATATTTTCCTTTATAAGTCTATGCTAAAAATGTGACCCCTGGGGCGGGGCCAAATATGACACCACGGTTACCATTTGAACAAACTTAATAGAGGATACTAAGCTGATAGTGAATCCAAAATAATAAACCTCTGGTTCTCGCAGTAGAATATTTTCCTTTATACGCTATGTAAAACATGTGACCCCTGGGGCGGGGCCAAATATGACCCCTGGGTCAAAATTTGAACAAACTTGGTAGAGGACCATAAGTTTATAGCAAATGCAAAATCTTGCAGTTTCACAGAAGACGACTTTTTAAAGTTTTTCCATTTATAAGTCTACGTAAAACTGTGACCCCCGGAGAGGGACCAAATTTGACCCGAGGGTCACCATTTGAACAAACCCCTGATTTGAAGATAATTCTAGAAATTTGACCAGCAACAAATATATGATGAAAACAGTCAGGTAAAAATGTCGACCAGTTCGAGATTCAAACCTTGTCAAAACTACAGTAATCTGGGATATTTTTTTCATGAAAGCTTTAAATATGTTTTTGATTTTTTTTTGCTTTTTTTAATAAGTTTTATATTTTTGTTTAGTTTCACACACTGAAACTACGATGCCATTGCGTTCGGACGCTGTGGTTTCTATAGGACCCTATATATTATTGTATGTCCTGAAAACAAGGAGAGGGGTTCAAATCATTCGCTGTTGTTTAAGCCCCTCCTGTCAATAATGCCCCGACGAAGCTCCAGCTGTCAATTATGCCCCTAAATGGCGTTTCACAACAAAAGGGACGCAACACGTATATACTGCGATTTTATTGTGAAAACGCCATTTATAACAGATTAAGGGGAGGAAGTTTTGTATTGTAATCGTTTAGTTGAAGCACACGTCGATATTGAAAAAAACACATGCTATGGTGTTAGAGTTATACAATAGATTAGATGTATATGTTTCTTATATTTTGCCACTATCTACACGCATTTCATTTATTATGTGCAATTCTGTTGACGAATAACCGATTACCACGTGTATAGCTCTCGTACGGACCTATGAGTTTACACACACCTCCTTCAGAGGATGGCATACTTTCATAGTAGGCTTACCAGAGGAAATCGAACCTGTGACGTCTGGGACGAGAGGCAAGTATGACCAAGTATGCTAACCACTCATCCACCACAACAATATGACTGGAAGAAATTGTTATTTTCAATAGACAGATTGAAGGAAATAAAGATAAAAAAGACAACAAAAAAATAAAAACAAATCAGAAAAAAACATTTTTTGTTCTATTATATTTCTGTATTGAATAGACATGTATACAAACATCAAAACATATTTAAAAAAAAATAAAAACCGTACACCAAAAACAATCCTACCCAAAATTCCTACCCCATAGTGGTCTCTTACATGGGGTATGATTGCTTTTGACTATGGTCTCTTACATGGTGTATGCTTGTTTTTGACTATGGTCTCTTACACGGCGTCGAATTGTTTTTCACTATGGTTTCTTACATGGGGTAGGATTGTTTCTGGTGTACAGTTTTTCATTTATTGATATGCTCTGATGTTGTGCTCTGCTGTTGTACATGTATACTACAGTCTCTTACATGGGGTAGGAATTTTGGTATACAGTTTTTGCAATTATTTGATATGTTTTGATATTTGTATACAAGTCTAGACAAAAACAAACAATCTGATTTTTTGATTTTTTTAAGATCTTTTTGTTTTTAAAGATTTTTTTTAGGTCCAAACGCGTTACTTCAACCTTTGTTTCAAAACCGTTCTTCTAGTTACAATTGATTGCAAATCGGGTCCTGATATGGTCTGGGATGTCGTGTTCTAAGGTGGATATAATATATCGGCATGGAATGTCTTCGATTCCTAGCACTCATTCTCTAATACACAAAAAGCGGAGTATACATCTGTCATGATGCTATGCATAACGTTCACGCAATAACTTTCACGCACAGTGCCGTAACCAGACATAAACTGACACCGAGGCAAAGAAATATATTGGGTGAGAAGTGGGTCGTGGGTCGGGGAGGGCAAGGGCGGATTCGGGGGGTATGGGTGCACCAGGCTAAAATCTGAAAAGTAATAATTATATGCATATAGTAAGCTTTTGTTGGTTGGGGTGTACAGGTGGTAGTGGGATGGGTCTAGGGGCGGGTCCAGTGCGGGCACCGGGAGCACCCCTACCTAAAATCTGAAACGTATGTACTTTGATTGTTCTTTGGTTGTTAGTTAGGCAGTGGGGTGGGGGCATGGGCGGATCCAGTTTGCATAAATCCATAAAATAAAGTCTTCTTACTTTAGAAAAAATCTGGGGAGCATGCACTCTCCTCAGGGGCGGATAAAGGATTTGACATTCGGGGTGGAGCGCAAGTTAAAAAAAACAAGTTATAACCAAAACACACGCACTCACGCACGCACTCTAGTTAATGGGTGATGCGCAACTTTAAAAAACACTATTTACAGCCAACCCACAACCACTGCCCCCTCCCCCCCAAAAAACACAAACAACACTCAACAGCAACAACAACAAAAAGCACAAAGCACAAAACAACAACTATTTTTGTCACATAATGCGTACAAGTCACATATTGCATATTAAGTTTTGACGCATTATATGAATAATCACATTCGCCTCCTATTTATAAAATAATTAGGAAGTAGTAACGGCTTAGGAAATAAACAGTAGGCGAATGTGAGAATACATACAGGGGAGAAGCCATATAAATCAAATATATTAAGCCATTCTGTTATGTTTCGTTAAATGATAGCAAGTGATAATGTCTAGGTGATGTGAGAGATATCCTGATAAGAGAAATACGATGTCTCTGTCATCTGTTAACTTTCATTTTGTTCCCCGTGAGGTTGCGGGGTAGACCCCCTCCCCCGCCACCACCACCCCCCACACACATTCATATTCATTTTGTCATTTTTTTATCATGCCCATCATGACACCGCGTATGCAAACGTGGAAACGTGGCTCCATCGTAAATGGAGTGTCTATTATAGAATTTGCAGCAATTCTGCAGTTTTGCAGGTAAGAAGGTTCTAGGCCCAGTCTTCATATTTTATCTTGATGTAAATGGAGGATGAGCCTGGCGCGTTCGTTCCTGTTAGGCGCCATGTAAACTTTCATGTGTTGTTGCTCCTTAAAACGAAAATCAATTCAATTAACTTTTTTAAACAGTAGTCGAATGTGAGTATGCATACAGGAGAGAAGCCATATAAGCTACATACATTAAGATATTAGGCGATGTGAGAGATGTTTCTATTGTCCTTTAATTTTCCGAATATGCCTAGTTACTCATTTTAGTAAAGTAGAAGTTACTAGTGCTAATTAACTGCTATACAAGCCGCAATTACGCATTAATCGTGGATATGAATGTGTATGCTCTTTTTTAATTCAAATTTCCTAAGCAGTTACTACTTTCTTATTAGAAGTAGAATTTACTAGTGCCTAGGAATTAACTGAACTATTAGCCGATACATTGAGTATACAGGAGAAATACATATTATACCATTTAACGAAATAAAAACTTAATATATGTGACTTATTTGGATTTTATCCTGCATGAATACACACATTCGCCTACTGTTTAAAATAATTACACTTAAAGGGTGTTAGAGACATCTCTCACATCGCTAGACATTACCACTTACTATTTTTAAAAAAACAAAACTGTCTTTTAGCTTAATTATCACCCCTTCCTTCTATAATGTACCAATCGGTTCATTTTCAAGAACACGATTTATTAATTACATGTGAATTGATGAATACTATTGGTATAATATTTGTTACCTGATCAAACCATGTACAAATGCATAGGGAATCTGCATATTATATAAGAACAATGTTCGTGTGGGGTGTTTGTTGTGGGGGTTGCGGGGAGTGACATACTCTACCCACCCCTTTCAGATTAGGGGAGAGGTGCTGTCCCCGCTGTTCCTAATTATAGATACTGCACACGTTCTAGTTTAATTATCATGGCAGCATCGTTTCCGAGGAAAGCTCCACGGGCATTTTGCCTCATTAACACAGATATTCAAAGAGATATGTCATGAGCATATATAAGGTATGACTCTTCCTACATGGGACTGGTCTACGTCTTAACATTTCCTTCGAAGGATGGCATAAGATTCACAGTACATTGCCCGAATAATGAAAGGTCATTTGCCCAAAACCCTCACTCGGAAAAAAACATTGCTTGCAATTGTTAGTGTAAGCGAAATGACAAGTGTGTGTACACACTGGTGAGAAACCGTTTAAGGTACAATATCAGAGTTTATGAATATATCGTCCCTTTCGCGTATCAATCAATTCACTTAAGCAGTTTATTATGTCCCTCAGAACGGTACTGACGCTAGCTGTATTGATATTATCCTTGAAGACAGTACTGAACCCAGAGAAGCTGGCAGGTGATATTTTCACAGAGATTAGTATTGACTGTATCCGTTTATTGTTTCGCTGAGGACTGTACTGACACACGATTTAAAAGAACCTTATTACATTAAAGCAGACCATTTCTAAAAATAAAAACATCCTTTAGTTTAAATATCACACATTTTTTCTGTCATTATAAAGTACCAGTAGCTTTATATGCAAGAACATGATGTCTTAGTATAATGTGACTTGATTAATACTTTTGGTATATTCTAGCAGCGAGAATAGTAGCTCTTATGGTGCATACGTACAACAAAGTTACTGTGATGCCCTTTTAGAATAAGTAGGTATCAGGGTCGACCATATCAAGACAGGTTCATGAAGAGATCAAGCAATGCATGCATAAACAGCCGCCATACAGCAATAGATTAAACGTTAACAACCAAGCGTGCATGCATAAAACTCACCAAAGAGACATTTTCGTACGACTAGTTAATGTTTTTCAGATGAATATCTCTGGAATTTTTACATTTCGTCATATCTCGCGCTGACACGTTTTCTGTGTTTTGAAACTTAAACCCGAACACAGCTAACAAAAATCGACAACGTTAACAGGCAAACGTCAGATATGTGAGTAGGTTGAGTTTCCAAGTACGAAACAAGACGAGGTGCGGGGAATATACTCTGTCCACCCGTCTCAGGTTATGGGGAGAGGTGCTAGCCCACCGTTCTTTTTTTTAAACTACACACATTCATTTCTGATTATCATGACAGCCGCTTTTGATGAATGACCGTTCACTATTCGGGCAAGGTACATGTACTGTGAAACTGCCATCCTTCGAAGGGGATGTTAACCCGTTGACCAGGCCTATGTACAGGAAGGGCCACACCCTATATAATTATGCTCCTTACATATTTTGCTGTAATTCTGTGTTAATCAGTGACAACATGCCAGCAAAGCCTTCCTCGGAAACGAACTCACTTGGGGAAAAAACATTGCTTGCAAACAGGTAGGGTAAACGAAAAGACAAGTATGCATACACACTGGTGAGAAACCGTTTAAGGATATGACTATATTGTCCCTTTGGTCTTTCAAGGACGTGACCTAAGAAATTTATTTTGTCCTTCAAGACTTTAGTGACGCTAATTCTTGAAATTGTCCTTGAGGACAGTCCAAAAGCCATGGAAGTAAGTAGGTGATATTTTCGTAGAGTTTAGTAGTACTGACTGTATTCGTTTTAGGACAGGACTAACGCTAGCCGGCGATATTGACCCTGAGGACAGTACTAACGCTAGCTGTTGATATTTCCTCTGAGGACAGTACTAACGCTAGCTGTTGACATTGCCCCTGAGGACAGGACTAACGCTACCTGTTGATATTGACTTGTGGACGGTACTAACTCTAGCTGTTGATAGTATCCATATAAGACGCTGGCTGTTGATATTGTTCATGTGGATGTTAAAGACAATAGCTGTTGATATTGTAGTTCTACAGCTAGCTCTTGATAACGCCCCCGAGGGTATTACTAACCATAACTGTTGGTATTACACTTAGGACAATACAAACGCTGGCTGTTGATATTGCCCTTGAGGAAAATACCAACGCAGGCAGTTGATATTGCCTTTGAGGACAGTACTAACGCTAGCTGCTGATATTGCCTCTGAGGATGGTACTTACGGTAGCAGTTGATATTGCCTCTGGAAAGCGGTACTAACGCTATATGTTGAAATTGGCCCAGAAGACAGTATAAACGCTACCTGTTGATATTTCCCTTTAGGGCAGTAATATAAGTGGCTATTGATATTGCCAATGAGGACAGTGTTAAAGCTAGCTGTTGATATTTTCCTTAAGGACAAACGATAGCTGTTAATTTTGACCCTGTGGACATTACTCACACTGGATATTGATGTTGCTCCTTAGGACAGTACTAACGGTGGCTGTTGATATTGCCCCTTAGGATAGTCCTAAACCTAGCCGCTGATATTGCCCCTTAGAACAGTAATAACGCTGGCTGTTGATATGCCCCTGAGGATAGTACTAATTATAGATGTTGATACTGCCCCTTTGGATATTATTAAGCTGTTGATATTGCCCCTGAGGAAAGTACTAAACGTAGCTATGATATTGTCCCTAAGGATAGTAATAACGCTAGATGTTGATATGGCCCCTGAGGACTTTACTATCGATAACTGCTGATATTGCCCCTACGGACAGTACTAAACCAAGCTGTTGATATGGCCCCAGCGCACAGTACTAACGTCAGCTGTTGATATTGCCCCTTAGATAGAACAAACCCTAGCTGTTGATATTGTCCCTGAGGACAGTAATAAACCTAGCTGCTGATATAGCCCCTGAGGACAGTACTAACACCAGCTGTTGATATTGCTCCTAGGGACAGTAGTAAAACTAGCTGTTGATATGGCCCCAGAGGACAGTACTAACGCCAGCTGATATTGACCTGTAGGATAGTACTAAAAGTAAGTATAACCTTAGCTGTTGATAATGCCCCTTAGAACAATATTAACGCTAGATGTTAGTTTAAACATATTTATTTTACATCGATTGTAACGAAAGCTCAATGAACTTATTTGAATCATTCTCGATGTCTTCCTGGGTAGAATCAGTACTAAGCAATGCAGATAAAGTGTCTTGCTCAGAGACACAACGCATATGGCAATGGCGGGAATCGAACCCACGACTTTTGGATCATGGGTCCAACGCTCTACCACTAGACCACAGCGCAAACGCTAGATGTTGATATGGCCCCTGAGGATAGTACTAACGCCAGCTGTTAATATTTCCCCTTAGGATAACCTAAACCTAGCCG
Organism: Cyrtodaria siliqua; assembly: GCA_037043455.1. NCBI lineage: Eukaryota > Metazoa > Mollusca > Bivalvia > Adapedonta > Hiatellidae > Cyrtodaria > Cyrtodaria siliqua. The sequence continues at coordinate 253,882 of JAWPHD010001870.1, forward strand.
TTGATATTGCCACTTAGAACAATAATAACGCTATCTGTTGATATGGCCCCTGAGGATAGTACTAATTCTAGGTGTTGATATTGCCCCTTAGGACATTATTAAGCTGTTGATATTGCCCCTGAGGAGAGTAATAAACGTAGCTGTTGATATTGCCACTAAGAACAGTAATAACGCTAGCTGTTGATACTGCCCCTAGGAACGGTACTAAAATTAGCTGTTGATATGGCCCCAGAGGACAATACTAAACCTAGCTGTGTATATGGCCTCTGAGGACAGTACTAACGCCAACTGCTGACATTGCCCCCAAGGACGGTACAAACGCCAGCTGTTGATATTGACCGATAGCTGTTGATACTGCCCCTATGGACGGTACTAAAACTAGCTGTTGATATGGCCACAGAGGACAGTACTCACGCTAGCTGTTGATATTGCCCCTTAGAATAGTACTATCGCTAGATTTATATAATATCCCTATGGATGTTTAAACGCTGGCTGTTGATATTCCCATGAGGTCAGTTCTTACGTCAGCTGTTGATATTGCCCATGAGGACAGTACTAATGCTAGCTGATAATATTGTCCCTGAGGACACTACTTACGCCAGCCGTTGATGTTGCCCATTAGGAGAGTACTAACGACAGCTGTTGATATTGGCCCTGAGGACACTACTTACGCCAGCTGTTGATATTGCCCCTAAGGAAAGTACTAACGTTGGCTTTTGATATGGCCCCTGATGACAGTGTAATCGCTGGCTGTTGATATGGCCCCTGAGGACTGCACTATCGCTAGCTGTTGATAACGCCCCTTAGGACAGTACTAAAACTAGCAGTTGATATGACCCCAGAGGACAGTACTAACGCCAGCTGTTGATATTGCACCTAAGCATAGTACTATCGCTAGATGTCGATAATACCCCTATGGATGTTTAAACGCTGGCTGTTGATATTTTCCCAGAGGTAAGTTCTTATGCTAGCTGTTGAAATTGTCCCTGAGGACAGTACTAACTCTAGCTGTTGATATGGCCCCTGATAGACATCTAGATATTTTGTAGTTATCTAGATAAACCGTTAATAATATCTAGATAGTTATGTAGCTACCTAGTGACAAAAATAGAATACCACCATTCTGGTGATACTTAAATAACTCGTGTATTTATAAAGCACAAATACAATTATTCACTTGTGTACGTAATAGGGTTGGTGAGTACATGCACCGCACTTGGACCACATGTGTCCGTAATATGTTTTTTCCAATGAATTAGACACGTGTCCTTAATTCGACCGAATTACATTACGCGGTCCGAGTATTAACTTTCATACCCATCTAACCCCGTCTCCAAGAAGTGAAAGCGGGGTTGGCTGGGGTATGGAATAAAACCTTAATTTTGGCTTTAAAAAAGTGTATATTGTAAAATTAAAACATTTAATAGGTAACTGTAAACAGGTTATTGCGTTATTTCAGTAAAACATGTTTTTAAACGTGTTTTAATGTCAAAAATATCCGTTATAAAATCCTGCTAATATAAGCTTTCCCATCGCTTAGTGGTATTGAGGGGGGACCACGTAATGAGGGACACGTGTGCGTAATTCGGTCTGGCTCAAATACGGTTCCACAGACCACTTTGTATAGCACTGATCATGGAAGGTATATTACCTTTGATTTTCAATATATGTTTGCATATATAGGCCTTGAGCCAGGACCCAAAATATTCGATATTGTTACCAACTCAAGGGACAAATTCTACCATCACTTTTTGAAAAGAGCAATGTATATAGATTACATTTTTCCATGATAGCAATCTGGAACAGGTAGCTTATATAAAAAAAATCGAACATTAATAGGTTATCATTGTAGCGCTTTCATATAAGTTTTTGATGTTCATTTTTGAATGTCATGCTTGTATGAATAATTATTGATGTACTTTTTAAAGCTGTGCTTAAGTTTACAATTCATTGAGTTACATAAAGCGTAAATAAGCTCTTTTTTAGCACTGAATTTAGTTTAAAATCTCTATTTTGCTTCAAATTAGAAGTCAATTTACCCCACCCACTATTGACACATTTTTATGCATTGAGTTTAGTTAATATTTTTTACGATATGCAGCTGGCGTTTGTACCGTCCTTAGGGGCAATACCAGCAGTTGGCGTTAGTAGTGTCCTCAGAGGCCATATACACAGCTAGGTTTAGTATTGTCCTCTGGGGCCATATCAACAGCTAATTTTAGTACCGTTCCTAGGGGCAGTATCAACAGCTAGCGATAGAACTGTCCTAAGGGCCAATATCAACAGCTGGCGTTAGTACTGTCCTCAGGTGCTATATCAAGAGCTAGGTTTATTACTGTCCCCAGGGGCAATATCAACAGCTAGGGTTAGTTCTATCTTAAGGGACAATATCAACAGCTGACGTTAGTACTGTCCTCTGTGGCCATATCAACAGCTAGTTTTAGTACCGTCCATAAGGGCAGTATCAACAGCTAGCGATAGTACTGTCCTATCGGTCAATATCAACAGCTGGCGTTAATAATGTCCTCAGGGGCACTATCACACGCTAGTGTTCGAACTATCCTCAGGTGCAATATCAACAGCTAGTCAGTAACATGCACAGGTATCAACAGCTAGCATATGTACTGTCCATATGGAAACAAACAGCTAGTGTCTTTAACATCCACATGTGCACTATCATCAGCCTTTGTTTTAACCACCATAGAGATACTATGATGAGCGGTAGTACTGTCCTCAGAGGCAACATCAACGGGTAACATTAGTACTGTCCTCAAATACAATATCAACAGCTAGTGGTAGTACTGTCCTCCGAGGCAATATCAACAGCCAGCGTTAGTACTGCCGTCATTGGCAATATCAACAGCCAGTGTTAATACTTGCCCCAGGGGCAATATCAATGAGCGTTATTATTGTTCTAAGGCGAGTATCGACATCTAGCGTTAGTACTGCCTTCAGGGGCAATCTCAATATATATCGTTAGTATTTGCCTCATTGGCAATATCAACAGCCAGAGTTAGTACTGTCCTCATGGACACTGTTAACAGCCAGCGTTATTAATGTCCTCAGGGGAAGTATAAACAGCCAGCGTTAATACTGTTCTTAGGGGCAATATCAACAGCCACCGTTAGTACCGTCCTAAGGGGCAACATCAATATCCAGTGTGAGTAATGTCCACAGGGTCAAAATCAACAGCTATCGTTAGTACTGTTCTCAGGGTTAATATCAACAGCTAACGTTAGTACTGTTCAAAGGGGCAACATCAACAGCCAGCGTTACTACTGTCCTAATGGGCAATATCAACAGCCAGCGTAAGTAATGTCCTCAGGGACAATATCAACAGCCTGCGTTAGTATTGTCCTCAGTGTCAAAATCAATAGCCAGAGTTAGTAATGTGTTCATGAGCAATATCAACAGGTAGCGTTAAGGCTGTCATAATGGGCTATATCCACAGCTAGCGTTAGTACTGTCCCCAGGGTCAATATCAACAGCTAGCGTTAGTTTTGTCCTCATGGAAAATATCAACAGCTAGCTTTAACACTGTCCTCATTGGCAATATCAATAGCCACTTATATTACTGCCCTAAAGGGAAATATCAACAGGTAGCGTTTATACTGTCTTCTGGGCCAATTTCAACATATAGCGTTAGTACCGCTTTCCAGAGGCAATATCAACTGCTACCATAAGTACCGTCCTCAGAGGCAATATCAGCAGCTAGCGTTAGTACTGTCCTCAAAGACAATATCAACTGCCTGCGTTGGTATTGTCCTCAAGGGCAATATCAACAGCCAGCGTTTGTATTGTCCTAAGTGTAATACCAACAGTTATGGTTAGTAATGTCCTCGGGGGCGTTATCAAGAGCTAGCTGTAGAACTACAATATCAACAGCTATTGTCTTTAACATCCACATGAACAATATCAACAGCCAGAGTCTTATAGGGATACTATCAACAGCTAGAGTTAGTACCGTCCACAAGTCAATATCAACAGGTAGCGTTAGTCCTGTCCTCAGGGGCAATGTCAACAGCTAGCGTTAGTACTGTCCTCAGAGGAAATATCAACAGCTAGGGTTAGTACTGTCCTCAGGGTCAATATCGCCGGCTAGCGTTAGTCCTGTCCTAAAACGAATACAGTCAGTACTACTAAACTCTACGAAAATATCACCTACTGGCTTCCATGGCTTTTGTACTGTCCTCAAGGACAATTTCAAGAATTAGCGTCACTAAAGTCTTGAAGGACAAAATAAATTGCTTAGGTCACGTCCTTGAAAGACCAAAGGGACAATATAGTCATATCCTTAAACGGTTTCTCATCAGTGTGTATGCATACTTGTCTTTTCGTTTACCCAACCTGTTTGCAAGCAATGTTTTTCCCCAAGTGAGTTCGTTTCCGAGGAAGGCTTTGCTGGCATGTTGTCACTGATTAACACAGAATTACAGCAAAATGTGTAAGGAGCATAATTATATAGGGTGTGGCCCTTCCTGTACATAGGCCTGGTCAACGGGTTAACATCCCCTTCGAAGGATGGCAGTTTCACAGTACATGTACCTTGCCCGAATAGTGAACGGTCATTCATCAAAAGCGGCTGTCATGATAATCAGAAATGAATGTGTGTAGTTTTAAAAAAAAGAACGGTGGGCTCTCCCCATAAACTGAGACGGGTGGACAGAGTATATTCCCCGCACCTCGTCTTGTTTAATACTTGGAAACTCAACCTACTCACATATCTGACGTTTGCCTGTTAACGTTGTCGTTTTGTTAGCTGTGTTCGGGTTTAAGTTTCAAAACACAGAATACGTGTCAGCGCGAGATATGTCGAAATGTAAAAATTCCAGAGATATTCACCTGAAAAATATTAACTAGTCTTACGATAATGTCTAGATCGATGAGGTATTATTCTTTTTGGTGAGTTTTATGCATGCACGCTTGGTTGTTAACGTTTAATCTATTGCTATATGGCGGCTGTTTATGCATGCATTGCTTGATCTCTTCATGAACCTGTCTTGATATGGTCGACCCTGATACCTACTTATTCTAAAAGGGCATCACAGTAACTCTGGTGTACGTATGCACCATAAGAGCTACTATTCTCGCTGCTAGAATATACCAAAAGTATTAATCAAGTCACATTATACTAAGACATCATGTTCTTGCATATAAAGCTACTGGTACTTTATAATGACAGTAAAAATGTGTGGTATTTAAACTAAAGGATGTTTTTATTTTTAGAAATGGTCTGCTTTAATGTAATAAGGTTCTTTTAAATCGTGTGTCAGTACTGTCCTCAGCGAAACAATAAACGGATACAGTCAATACTAATCTCTGTGAAAATATCCCCTGCCAGCTTCTCTGGGTTCAGTACTGTCCTCAAGGATAATATCAATACAGCTAGCGTCAGTACAGTTCTGAGGGACATAATAAACTGCTTAGGTGAATTGATTGATACGCGAAAGGGACGATATATTCATAAACTCTGATATTGTACCTTAAACGGTTTCTCACCAGTATGTACGCACACTTGTCATTTCGCTTACTCTAACAATTGCAAGCAATATTTTTTTCCGAGTGAGGGTTTTGGGCAAATGACCTTTCATTATTCGGGCAATGTACTGTGAATCTTATGCCATCCTTCGAAGGAAATGTTAAGACGTAGACCAGTCCTATGTAGGAAGAGTCATACCTTATATATGCTCATGACATATCTCTTTGAATATCTGTGTTAATGAGGCAAAATGCCCGTGGAGCTTTCCTCGGAAACGATGCTGCCATGATAATTATACTAGGACGTGTGCAGTATCTATAATTAGGATCAGCGGGGACAGCACCTCTCCCCTAATCTGAAAGAGGTGGGTAGAGTATTTCCCTCCCCGCAACCCCCACAACACACACCCCACACGAACATTGTTCTTATATAATATGCAGATTCCCAATGCATTTGTACATGGTTTGATAAGGTAACAAATAATATACCAATAGTATTCATCAATTCACATGTAATTAATAAATCGTGTTCTTGCAAATAAACCGACTGGTACATTATAGAAGGAAGAGGTGATAATTAAGCTAAAAGACAGTTTTGTTTTTTTAAAAATAGTAAGTGGTAATGTCTAGGCGATGTGAGAGATGTCTCTAACACCCTTTAAGTGTAATTATTTTAAACAGTAGGCGAATGTGTGTATTCATGCAGGATAAAATCCAAATAAGTCACATATATTAAGTTTTTATTTCGTTAAATGGTATAAAATGGTATTTCTCCTGTATACTCAATGTATCGGCTAATAGTTCAGTTAATTCCTAGGCACTAGTAACTTCTACTTCTAATTAGAAAGTAGTAACTGCTTAGGAAATTTGAATTAAAAAAGAGCATACACATTCATATCCACGATTAATGCGTAATTGCGGCTGGTATAGCAGTTAATAAGCAATAGTAACTTCTACTTTGCTTAAATGAGTAACTAGGCATATTCGGAAAATTAAAGGACAATAGAAACATCTCTCACATCGCCTAATATCTTAATGTATGTAGCTTATATGGCTTCTCTCCTGTATGCATACTCACATTCGACTACAGTTTAAAAAAGTTAATTGAACTGATTTGTGTTTTAAGGAGCAACAACACATGAAAGTTTACATGGCCCTAACAGGAACGAACGCGCCAGGCTCATCCTCCATTTACATCAAGATAAAATATGAAGACTGGGCCTAGAACCTTCTTATCTGCAAAACTGCAGAATTGCTGCAAATTCTATAATAGACACTCCATTTACGATGGAGCCACGTTTCCACGTTTGCATACGCGGTGTCATGATGGGCATGATAAAAAATGACAAAATGAATATGAATGTGTGTGGGGGGGGGGGGGGGGTGGTGGCGGGGGAGGGGGGGGGGGTGTCTACCCAGCAACCTCACGGGGAACAAAATGAAAGTTATCAGATGATAGAGACATCGTATTTCTCTTATCAGGATATCTCTCATATCACCTAGACATTATCACTTGCTATCATTTAACGAAATATAACAGAATGGCTTAATATATTTGATTTATATGGCTTCTCCCCTGTATGTATTCTCACATTCGCCTACTGTTTATTTCCTAAGCCGTTACTACTTCCTAATTATTTTATAAATAGGAGGCGAATGTGATTATTCATATAATGCGTCAAAACTTAATATGCAATATGTGACTTGTACGCATTATGTGACAAAAATAGTTGTTTTTTTGTGCTTTGTGCTTTTTGTTGTTGTTGCTGTTGAGTGTTGTTTGTGTTTTTTTGGGGGGAGGGGGCAGTGGTTGTGGGTTGGCTGTAAATAGTGTTTTTTAAAGTTACGCATCACCCCTTAACTTGAGTGCGTGCGTGAGTGCGTGTGTTTTGGTTATAACTTGCGCTCCACCCCGAATGTCAAATCCTTTATCCGCCCCTGAAGAGGGTGTATGCTCCCCAGATTTTTTCTAAAGTAAGAAGACTTTATTTTATGGATTTATGCAAACTGGACCCGCCCAAGCCCCCACCCCACCCCACTGCCTAAATAACAACCAAAGAACAATCAAAGTTTCAGATTTTAGGTAGGGGTGCTCCCGGTGCCCGCACTGGACCCGCCCCTAGACCCATCCCACTACCACCTGTACACCCCAACCAACAAAAGCTTACTATATGCATATAATTATTACTTTTCAGATTTTAGCTAGGTGCACCCATACCCCCCGGATCCGCCCTTGCCCTCCCCGACCCACGACCCACTTCTCACCCAATGTATTGCTTTGCCTCGGTGTCAGTTTATGTCTGGTTACGGCACTGTGCGTAAAAGTTATTGCGTGAACGTTATGCATAGCATCATGACAGATGTATAATCCGCTTTTTGTGAATTAGAGAATGTGTGCTAGGAATCGAAGACATTCCATGCCGATATATTATATCCACCTTAGAAAACGACATCCCAGACCATATCAGGAACCGATTTGCAATCAATTGTAACTAAAAGAACGGTATTGAAACAAAGGTTGAAGGAACGCGTTTGGACCTAAAAAAATCTTTAAAAACAAAAAGATCTTAAAAAAATCAAAAAATCTGATTGTTTGTTTTTGTCTAGACTTGTATACAAATATCAAAACATATCAAATAATTGCAAAACTGTACACCAAAATTCTTACCCCATGTAAGAGACTGTAGTAGACATGTACAACAGCAGAGCACAACATCAGAGCATATCAATAAATGAAAAACTGTACAACAGAAACAATCCTACCCCATGTAAGAGACCATAGTGAAAAACAATTCGACGCCGTGTAAGAGACCATAGTCAAAAACAAACATACACCATGTAAGAGACCACAGTCAAAAGCAATCATACCCCATGTAAGAGACCACTATGGGGTAGGAATTTTGGGTAGAATTGTTTTTGGTGTACGATTTTTATTTTTTTTTTAAATATGTTTTGATGTTTGTATACATGTCTATTCTATACAGAAATATTATATAACAAAAAAAGTTTTTTTCTGATTTTTTTTGATTTTTTTGTTGTCTTTTTTATGTTTATTTCCTTCGATCTGTCTATTGAAAATAACAATTTCTTTCAGTCATATTGTTGTGGTGGATGAGTGGTTAGCATACTTAGGTCATACTTGCCTCTCGTCCCAGAGGTCACAGGTTCGATTTCCTCTGGTAAGCCTACTATGAAAGTATGCCATCCTCAGAAGGAGGTGTGTGTAAAGTCATAGGTCCGTGTGCAGGGAGAGCTATACACGTGGTAATCGGTTATTCGTCAACAGAATTGCACATAATAAATGAAATTGCGTGTAGATAGTGGCAAAATATTAAGAAACAAATACATCTAATCTATTTATAACTCTAACACTATAGCATGTGTTTTTATTCAATATCGACCGTGTGCTTCAGCTAAACGATGACATTACAAAACTTCCTCCTCTTAATCTATTAAATGGCGTTTTCCACAATAAAATCGCAGTATATACGTGTTGCGTCCCTTTTGTTGTGAAACGCCATTTAGGGGCATAATTGACATCTGGAGCTTCGTCTGGGCATTATTGACAGGAGGGGCTTAAACAACAGCGAGTGATTTGAACCCTACTGAAAACAAGGGTCATTCTCCTTTCTGATGGCTGACCTCGTTATAAGTATTTGTATTTTTTACGGTACAATATATTTGGCACAATAATTTAATTTAAACAACTTATTGCGCAACAGACCGGAAAACTTGTATCTTAGAACTCAACGTCACATTTTCCGACGGTCATATTTCGGAGCATAGAGACCTCAAGCGCTCACTTGACCATGATTTAAAATTGTGCTAACAAGACGTCGAAAATACTTTTTTAATGGGGGGGGGGGGGGGGGGGGGGGGGGGGGGGGGGGGGGGGTTGGGAGGGGGGGATATGGGAAAAGTGTGACTTTAGTGTTTTACATGGGTCGTTTGTAATTGCTTATTGTGGTTTAGTTCTAGGCATTGACCCATGAAAAAAATAAAATGAAATGATGTAAAAATGATTGAATTGGTATTCCTTTTTGATTTTATTGAAAAACATTCAACCCATCGATATATATAACCCAAAACGTGAGCGGTGTAGTTAGCAGTTTTGAGAAGTGTAAGTATGTAAATGAGCCTAGTACGCGCTGTCAAAAAAAATCAATCATGACTATGTTATCCAATTCCCACGGTTTATATCGGTTTCGCGTGGTTAAAGCGACAGGCGAAATGCAATATGTGTGAGTTATGTGATAAATAGAATCTAACAATCGTTCTCATTCATTACTGAATTAATTAAACTCGTTAGCAAAAATGATATAATGCTCGACCAGAGCCTCGCATTATATCATTTTGCCAACTCGTTTAATAAACTCAATAATGAATGAGTACTCATGTAAAAATTCTCTATATATTGTATAAATGCTATAAAACATGAGGTGTTTATTAGGAACAAGCAATTGCATTCCTGTGGCTGCGTTATCAGTCGATATGGGTTTTCAATACCTGTGTATTAGACGATAGAAACCTTTGAAATCGTAATGTAAATCTTAACAATACAAGAATAAATAAACGTATTTGTTTTGGGCCTATATTATAAAGCTAACCGAAACTGTAGCAATTGGTTTCACGTTATGCTTGATACGTTTAAAAGTATACGCGAATAATGATTTTTTTTCATTCTAAAGTTAAAATTTATTGAGGATGTTTCAACGGCTCTAATGGATTTGTATGTATTAGATTTGAAGATATTGCCGAATCTGCCACTTTTCTCTTTTGGTTGTGTTTGTTGCTTCCAATGAATCCCCTGTTTAGTATTGATAGTGTACACCCAACATATACAAGACATTTTGTTACAATTGTTGATTTAAATGCTGATGAAGCAGAACATAGGTGAAGGTTTCTCCAGATCATCCAAATCCATGGTTCGGTGTGTAACCCATGTTACTTTTATGTTATATTACTATGCATTGTTTATATTGGGCACCTGTCTTTTGTGTCGTACTGTACTTGTTATAGTCATGTGATTGTCATGTGATTGCCATGTGATGTCCTTGTTCCTATATTAGCTATAGCAGATAGAGTGGTTCCCTGTTGTATGATAGTTATGTATGTAAGAGTTAGGGTCCATCACCATGCACGAGCAATTGTGCACGTCACAACAGCATTCCCGCCTCACTCACATCTATCGTTTCTTCACTTTGTGGGTAAGGTTGTCCTTCCCGGAGTACAAGTAATAGATAGAATCTAGTCTCAGCGAGTTGGCTTATTTAAACACCGAGGTGGGCGTAGCCCATCGAGGTGTTTAAATAACCAACGAGCTGAGACAGACTCTTTCTTTTTTGTAGCATGGTATACTTAGTAACACTGTGACGTCATAGTGACCGTACTCTAAATTCCAATATCCGGTAGTTGTAGTACGGTTTAGCCACGCCCCTTTAGTTACCCTAAATTAAACGATTTAATGCTCTGCATTCATCAAAGGAAATGTCACCGACCATGCTACAAACATATGGAGAGTCATAGTATTCATAGTGAATACTCTTATAGATATTATGTACGATAATGATACAGGATTCTGGTAGAATTTTTACTATCTGAAGTTATTGTTAATTTAAATACGCGCCTGGATTGTGAATTTATCATATAGGGATATGTTAGTGAAGTGCCATAGTTTTATCTTCTTATGTATTGTTTGCAGGCGCTATCCTAAGTACCTTATGATCTCCAATAAATGATTTGAATCAACTACGTGCTTGTTCTATATACAAATGGCCCCCAGACGGAGAATTGAACCCCGGTTTCCCGCGTGACAAGCGGGGATACTTACCACTATGCAAAGGTCACTTGCCCTACCTGGCCAAGAATGATTTGCTCCGTCATAAGTTTTGGACCGGACTCATTTGTGAACCTTTGAAAATGCAGATGCGTCACAAATATGACTATATCACTGAGTATAACACCTTACTTAGGGAGATCCGGCAGGTGGAGAAGGAAGTCCAGCTGAAGTCAAAGCAGCTGAAGACCGACCAGACACAGCCACCATTTAAGAAGGCCCAACACAACCCTGTTGCAGCGAACCCACGGGGTGATGTTTTTGATTTTAGGTTGCAACAGCTGGAAACCAGTCTGCAGGCGAAGCTCGAATCCATGCGATCTAGTCTTAAGACTATGGATAGAAAGTTTGACCAGCTGATCCGGGGTCTTGAACGGGCACCTGCACCACAACAATTCCAGCAGCAGCAGCAGCTGAACAACAACGACCAACAATACAGAGGGCGTGGTAGGGGAAATGAATTCCGACCCCGAGGACCAAGTAATTTCTCCAGCGGCAGGGAACGGAACTTCTCGAGTAATAGGGGCCAGAGCAGTCACCTATAAGAGGAACCGTCTCTGTTAAGGGTCGAACAGAGGCTCGAGAAAAAAATGACCAACCCCAATCACAACAAAAGTCGGACTTCGTCAATCGACTAAATGGTTCAGCCAATGAGAGTCATGTAATACTTGACAATGTGTACCACAAGGCATGGTTGGACAGTGGTTCTCAAGTTTGAACGATTTCAGTCAGAGCATTTAACGCTTTACCTAGTAAACCACACTTGTTTTCACTTGATTCTCTTGGTCTTTCGCTTTCCATGGCAGATGGTTCTTCATTTAAGTACACTGGTTACTTTGAAGCCTCTATTTCTATTCCATCTTTAGCGTCTTTCAACTTGAGCATTCCAGTTCTTTTCATTCCAGACAATGAGTTTAACTCTTCTTGTCCAGTTCTTATTGGAACTAATGTTCTCAGGAGATGTCGGACTTTTTTGTCTGCTGATTCCTCAGTCGGTTCCAACAGAATGGCAAACCGCCATGGAGAGTCTTACTCCCAAGACCTTCACTGTTAAGGCATCTGGGCAGAAACCATTAACCGTTGGACCATTCGAAACAGTAACCATAAACGGGATTGCACGTAACGTTGACCACAATATTTCTTGTGCCGGTAATGAAACCCTAGAGGATATACCGTTTGCCCCAGACTTGTCAAAATAACATGTCAGCAATCAAGTGTAAAAGTACCTGTGAGGATCTGTAATGTCACCGCTAAGACCCTTATCATTCAGCCAAAACCTAGTATTTGTGAGATTACAGCCAAAGTGGTGGATGATCTAGCATCTCGTCTGACAACTCAGAGTGCTAACAACACTGAAGATGACATTGGAGTTAACATAGACACCTCCAAGCTTACCCAGGAGCAGATCTTGAGATTTCGCCAAGTGCTCGGAATCTGGAAACACGTTTTCAATACCAGCAACCAAGATCTCGGCAAGACCAACCTGGTCAAACATAAGATCGTATTGGAAGACAACACACCGAACAAAGTACCACTAGCCATGTTTGAGGAGGTCAGGCAACATGTCAAGAATATGTTAGATGCTGGCGTCATCAGAGAATCCGAATCTCCTTTCTCCTCAAATGTTGTGGGGGGGGGGGGGGGAGGGTGTGGTTAGATGGGCTCTAGGGGTATGATTCTCGCTTTGGCTGCGAGAGGTCCCGGGTTCAGATCCCGGACGAGCCCCCAAATATAACACGTGATCAAACCAGAGACCCTGGGTTCGAGTCCCGGTTGAGGAGCGTTTTTTTACCGTACCAGGGCTCTAACCACTGAGCTATCGAGGACACACGGTATTTCACCATATACCTGTACCCGGTTACATGTGTATATGTAAATTATATACGGTGAAAATAAAATTTTCTGCCGGAATACGATAGTTATACCTTTTAGTTGTTTTTCCAGTCGCTCTTTATCCGTAAGGGTATTGTTGAGTCGTCTTTCTAAATCGTTTATGGTCGCATCTGTAATCTGTTAAAGTCGCCAATGTTTAAGTTAGTGTGGATAATAAGTTAATCACAAATACTAGGACAAGTGAAATGGGTAACGCCATACGGTGAGGCATATACACATCGGGGTTTTATTGAAGGAATATTCATAATCTGCTAATAATTTACTTACTAATACTGTACTCGGAACACAAACAAAATGATAAATGTGTTGTCTCTATTTCATCAGCTTTCGCAAACTCCCATACCTCACATCCATAGTTCAATATAGGCAATATCAATTTATCAAATAGACTCAGCATGTGAGATACTGACAAATTTGTAAATTTATAAGTATATTTCTTTAACTGGAATATGGCTTTTAATGCTTGCCCACTTAATGTGTTAAATGTTTTTACAAACGACCCTCCGGTAGAAAACACAACACCTAGATAAACAAATGTATTAACAATATCAATAGCAACTTCACCATACTTAAAGTTTAAACCCCTTGGCAAACGACCTCCTTTTCTAAAAATCATGACCTTCGTTTTATTTACATTAACCATTAATGTCCATGTATTACAATATTCATAAAGCAAATCCAAACCCTGCTGTAAACCTTTTTCCGTTTCAGACATGATGACAATATCATCCGCGTACAATAATAAAAATATTTTCAACATTCCAGTGTCAATGCCATTATACCCATTTAAAGCAAAATGTTCTTCCAAGTCGTTAATATACATCGAAAATAAAAATGGCGAAATATTCTCTCCTTGACGTACCCCTAAAATAGCATGTAAATGCATCGCCTAGTTGGTTTTCATACTTAACTCTTGATTTTACATGTTCATACATAGCTTTAACAATATCAATCATTTTCCCTCTGACGCCATATTTCAATAATTTGTACCATAATATATCTCTAACAACATAGTCAAAAGCCTTAGTAAAGTCAACAAAAACCGAATATAGTTTTTTATTTTAACAAATAATATGATTTACCAGCCCATGCAATACGAAAATATTATCAATAGTTCTCATATTTTTGCGAAAACCAGCCTGTGCTTCAATATATACGTTATATTGTTCGGCCTACTCATTTAATCTAGTATTTAGAATTCTTGTAAATAATTTACCCAGCGTACTTAGTAATGTTATTCCTCTATAATTTTCAACTGTATTTATATCACCCTTTTTATGCAGTGGGACTATGTAGCCCTCGGACCAATTTTCCGGGAAATACCCATATGAAAACAGTAAGTTAAATAATTTATGTAAATAAGGTATTAATGTGTCAATGCCGTATTTAAAAAAATCGTTCAATAACAGATCTGGCAAATTGACTTTCCATATTATTATTGTCATATCTATGTCACTTTATTATTGAACACGAGCATACACGGTTTTGTATCTCGTCGATGGAAACGACATGTATTTTATGTGCTAAATATATATATAAATATATATATATATATATATATATAGGGAGAAATATTTGTGAACTACCAAGGACAGACAACCTTCGGACGAACAACGGCAGGGCGCCTAGCTATGACGAGATACACAGAAATCAAGCGTATGCATTCACTCCCTAAAAAGGATAGCTGCAGTGTTGTTGTTAATTCTAAGGTTTAAAGACCGCCCGCCAACTAAAACGCCAGGAGAACCCTGGCGCTATGGGCACAATAGAGTCTGGTCTGTTCTAGGTGAGTGTGTTGGTTGATCTGGTGCTGCTGTGTTGCTGTGTCGTCGTTTCTCTTGTAGGTATGTAGGTAGATGTCGCTGCTGCTCTGTGTAGTTGTCGCTGTGGCGGTGAAGTGGTGGTCTGATGGTCGAGGTGGCCTGCATCCGCTACGGTGGTTGAGCTACATCCGCTAGTGTGTTTTCCTACAGCCGCTAGTGGTCGGAGGTCCTTGTGTTTGGGGCCACACCCGTCACATATGGCCCCTGCGCTGCAAACATCATCTGGATAGCTGTGTTGATGATACCCCCTCTTCAGCTGGTTGACTACGGTCGAATGTAGGCCTCGGCGTCGATCCCTAACTATTACTAACTAGTTACTGCTACGTTGATACATCTACTCTGTGTTGGTGGATCTCGGCTCCGGCCCGCGGACTTCTGTCTTCCAGCTTCCAAGCGAGTCCACTGCTATCTGATCAGATGATGGCTGCCTTGAAGGGGGCGCAGGGGACTTCTTCACTATCAGTCAAGTGACACTCAGGCTCCTGAACCGAGACAGACCAGTTCAGAAGTGCCAGTGTGTTAGTCACTATACGCGAATATAGTGATTTACCACACCAGTAATGTTGTACAGGGCTGGCAATGCGTACCCCCATACAAACACCATGAGTGTCACCAGTGCCCTCTCCGCGACGTGCACGCTGTGAAGAGCAGGAGAAGAAAGGATAGCTGCAACACACGTTGATGAACTGTATCTCTAAATCATAACACACTCGTCTGAAGGCACAATTAACATATAGACGCATACAAACATACAATTATAGCTCATATGAGTGGGCCTCATTTAAGCATTCAACCACACACAGCTATATTGAGACAGTGACAATGAAAGGTGCCGGATCTTGGGGATACTGTGAATTCAGGTAAATATAATAAAGGGAGATAATTTGAACTCACTACGGCAACTTTCGAAATTGGGATCTCGTAAGAGATTCATGTTCACAAAGCAGAATTATATATAGGGAGAAATATTTGTGAACTACCAAGGACAGACAACCATCGGCATATATATATAGCTATATTTGGAAGAGTAAAAGTTTAAATATAGCACCAGTTATCACTTAATTACCTCGGAAGATTTTTTATCTCGTCCTGGTCATTTTTCGCTACACCGTAAACAATATATCCCGTAATCACGTTTGATATCACCGAAACAATCAGTGCAATAGCAGCTATCAGACATAGTAATTTCCAAGAAATAAATCCATGTTCCTTTAGCGTTTTTGACGGTGGCATAGTTAGCGCTTGTGACGGTAGCATATTGGTAGCGGTAGGAAGTTCCACGGGCTCATACCCTTCATCACCTGTTGGTATAGTTGATACAGTTTGAATTTTTATATTTTCATATGGCGTAGCCATTGTAGTCATTGTAGTGTAAAACGAAGACGGCAATAAACTCAAACGTTAATGTTTAAAATGCCCAGTAATTGTACTAAACAAAAGCACATTTGTTTTAAATAACTTCAAAAATAAAATAATAATATTTCACAACTTAACATTCGATACTTCCAGTCTTATTATAAGAATACAACGATTTGAAACACATTTAATTAAATTCAATACAGATATTGTCTTAAATAAGCAGTCACGCTTGTCTATTGTGTGATAACAACCCGCACAATAACATTTAGATAGATTTTTGGCAATATAGCGAATCACGTGATGTTTTGTTGCATACATTTCTCGGAAAATGGCGTGCGGTGACGACAATTTTCAAGAAAAGATAAGGTAAATATATTTAAAGTATCAGGTTAACGTTGGGATTGGCCAATCTAAGCGCATTTTTACCCGCTTTAACCTGATACGTTTTATTTCCTCCATAGGTTTTCTAGTTATAGCGCGATGCGTAATTAAGCTTTTGATCGAGTCGTAACGACCCAGGGTATTTTTAATCGCTATACATTACACAGATTATATCTGTTTTGTAGCTAAACGTGACTTTGTCCGTAGTTTACAACAATGTAACTTTATTATTTCATAAGAAATGACATAACATATTATCTGTGTAAAAGAATACATCTGGAAACTGAGAAAACTGAAAAAAGTACATAACACGTAATAGATTTTCAGTGAATAAATTATACGTGAGATTTTTTTTCAAGCGAATACACCACTTTTCTGGGGTAGAACCAGTACTGTACCGCCATCCGTGAATAAGTGTTGATTCTTACGAATGGCGGGAGGTGTACAGTACTGGTAGAACCAGTAGAACCAGTACTGTACCGCCATCCGTGAATAAGTGTTGATTCTTACGGATGGCGGGAGGTGTACAGTACTGGTTCTACCCAGGAAAAGTGGGTGGTCTGTCTCCACCACAAAAAATCGACCGTCATATATAACCTTACGTGTGTTGAAAATGGCACAAAACACCATATATATCAAACGAATACCTTACGCATATACGTTGAAGCAAAATAAGCAAACACCGACATATTAGGTCATTTGTGTTGTGGTGCAACAACTTAAAATTACGATTATTCTGGACAATTCTGCAGCGAATTCGATCAACGAAAACGAGAAAAAAGTTTAGGTATAACCAAAACCAAACGGTACATTTGACGGAACACCTATGCATCTTCGTTATTTCACAGTCATATTAATAAACCGATAGGACATTTCCTAATAGTATATGAACCATTGAAGTAGACAAAATATCATATCCTCTCTCATTTTTTCATTGATTTTGAGAGAATTCATTCAAAAGATTTATAATAAATATCAATATTGGATTATAATACATCTTTTTTTATTTTCAGCATACGAAGTTGTATAAAAAGCTGTTTAAAGATAACAATCTCATTATTTTTGGCTTTCCTTTTAAAAATCAAGTTTTACATAGTAAAAGTTTCTGGTAGAGTAAGGAACATGATCTCATTAGAAGGAGAATTACATTTGTGATGGGTTTTGGCACAAATAAAACTTATGTTTATAAAACTCTTTAAGATACAAGTGTTTAAAGTTGGACGACATTTTGTGAAGTCTGTGTACTATCCCACGTGAAATTGAGGCACATTTCACAGTGTCCAATCTGTTTGTTATTAGGTCCGTGGTTATTTACATAGTTACAAACGTTTTAGTATGGTGGCTGATTTCTGCCATTTGTCGTCTTTTCGTTATTTCGCCCCCGAAAAGACGACAGAACGACAGAAAAATAAGACATTTCAAGGGCGAAAAGACGACAGAACGCCACGCGAAAAGACGACACTTCAGCTGCGAAAAGACGCCGTTTAATATTGTCGTATTTTCATTATTTCGTGTGGCCTTCTGTCGTCTCTTCGCCCTTGAAATAGCGTCTTTTCGTTTAGTCGTATTTTCGTTTTGTCGTCTTTACGTCCTGTCGTCTTTTCCCCTTCCGGTTGACATGCGCGTTTCGGTCATTTTATGTTGACTACTAGAAGTCGGGACGATTTTGAACTGTCGGGGAATCGGGCAAATCGACAGGGAATGTGCCTACCGTATGTTCAATAAATAGTAAACGAAGGGTTACTTGTTCTTTTAAATCGTTTATATAAACGCAGAATGGTCATCATAATTGTATTGATCACTAGTCAATAAACATGTAATTATGTTATGTAGAATAAAAGTAATGAATTGAATTGATTCTGCAACTCCTTAAGTAGTTTTTCACACCTTATATACTCAATATCAAAGTGATAATTATATATTTGGCTTTATCTTAATCAGTTCCTTTTGAAAGGGTCAAGATTTAATTGCAACATGTATATTATATAGACAGAGGATCTTAAATTAGTTCATATTTAATAGTTGTTTTTTCGAAAGAGTCGTGCTAATGACATATTAAATGCTAAGAACGTTTATATGTGTTACCTCCTTTCTTGGTTCAGTTATATTTCATAATTATGTTGTAGATATAGTTTTAATTGAATTGGGGGTTTAAGGCTCACCAACACATGAAAGGTTATATGGCGCCTAACAGGAATGAATATGCCAGGCTCATCCTCCATGTATATCGAGATAAAATATGGAAAATGGTATAGAACCTTCTCACCTGCAGAACTGCAGAGTTGCTGCAAATTCTATTGTAGACACTACATATACACTGGAGCCACGTTTATTGTTTTTCTGTGATGTGAGCGAGATGGCACCTGAAACAATGCAGTGGTCATGATGAAGACATTTAATGAGCATGAACAAAAAATGATAAAATGAACACGAATTTGGGGGAGTTCTACCCCTCCGCCTACCCATCCAGCGGGATCTGCAATGACCCTATTCTTTGCCCCCGGAACTAAACTATTAACATATTACCATCAACTTGATATGTTACACAGCTATTTTAAATAAAATATTAAGAGAAAAATAAAATATTAGTGTATGACATTTATTGACTTCCAAATGAACAATCATGTTAGCACAATTATCAGTCACGTACATGTTTAACATTTCCGTATAATTCTTAATTATGTTTGTTATACCATCCTACATTGATAAATCTAAGGTATACTCAATTCAATTCTTATAATCAGCATAAACATCATACAATGTTCATCGCCTATTACAATGAGGCGGTTACATTACATTGAGCATGTATAATACTATGATGGAGTAAAGCTACAAAAGAGCACTTACACCTACTGTATTAAACAAACAATTACGAATAGTATATAGCATAACTAAAATTTTAGAAGTTGTAATCTTCCCTTAGCAATTGAAACAGGGAGATATACTCGACCGAAAACACCTGTCCCTGAACGAGTTTGTAAATATTGTAATAAGTCAACAATCGAGGATGAAAGTCATTTTTTGATTGACTGCGAGTTTTATTCAGATATTAGATATGAACTTTTTAATGGAGCAAATCAAGCTGAAAACGGTTTTTTTCTGTTTTCATCAACTGAAAAATTAATATTCTTAATGAACTGTGATATATTACAGCACACATTAGCTAATGCACTTTTAAAAATGTTTAAACGGCGCTCTTTAGCATTGTAAATATGCATAACTGTGTTATAAAATAAAATATATATATAAGGAATGAAGTTTAAAACAAAGGTTATGTTTCATTTGTTTTTGTTTGTTTTTTAAATGAAAGTTTGAAAATTAATTGTAGTCTTCATTTTAATTATATGTCAACGAATACTAAATAATAATTTTTAAAATATTGAATATATATTTTAACGCAATACATTTGTAACTTTTATTATGTTTTAATACGTACTATTGTGTTTTACAGTGTCTCATATGCCTATGATGGCAGGATATCAAATAACAATGTTGTATAATATCTGTAAATGTAACTGTATTTGATATGTGACACTTTAATAAAATATTACTTACTTACTTTTTACTAATACAGGGAAACAAATCATCAGAAATAGAAAGAAAGAAAACTCTATAAAATAATTTGTTTGTTAATTAATTATTGTTAATTAATTCGGTCAAGCTTATTAAGTTTACAACTCGTGCTATCAGTTATCAGTCCTCGCACTAGCGGTTTCACACAATAACAATTCTTCAGAAAATAAGTCTAAGGCCAGTAGGCAAAAACTATGTGTTTCAGACAATTGAATAATTGTTTACAATCATAATAATTACTCATTGTGATAAGTTGGTTTCAACAAACGGTCCCGGAAAGTTAGTGTTAAATTTAAAGGTCATTTGTTTTAAATAGATCGAAAAATATGAGCGCTTAGATCCATGTAGTCAAAATCATGTGTATTTTTAAGTTGCCCCGAAAAGTAAATTATTAAATATAAAATCATTTATTACATTTTTGTATAAACAAATTCATAGTTATGTCCACTAAACCATCCTACATTGTTACATACCAACTGAAATAATAAGAATATAACGTTTACTCCAAATATGTACGACTGGTCCAGACTTGATCATCAGTATCAGTCCAGGAAAGTTACTACTAAATTACAAAGTCAAAGACATTATTTTTATATTATTATGTTTTAATATTTATATTAAATGACCATTCTACGTTTATAATTTTTTTAAGGTATGCACACATACTGACTTTTTTTACCCATTTCCCCAACAATTCAAAATCGTCCCGACTTTTAGTTGGCCTCAATGACCGAAACGCGCATGTCAACCGGAAGGCGAAAAGACGACAGAACGAAAAGACGACAAATGCAGCGCGAAAAGACGACAGAATGAAAAGACGACAAAACGAAAAGACTCCATTTCAGGGTCGAAAAGACGACATGCCACACGAAATAACGAACGAAAAGACGACAATATCAAATGGCGTCTTTTCGTGGCTGAAGTGTCGTCTTTTCGTTCTGTCGTATTTTCGTACTGCATGTGTCGTCGTTTCGTCCTGTCGTCGTTTCATTCTGTCGTCTTTTCGGTGGCGAAATAACGAAGAGACGACAAATGGCAGAAATCAGCCACCATATTTTAGAGATAGAGATAACAAAGAGGCGGTGTCTTATTTCAAGTCTCTGAACATTATATTTCGTAAGTACTATGTTTTTGAGATCATTTAAATTGGCCAAACATTTTACACCTTTTGAAATATATTTTCCTCATTCGACACGCCTCAAATACAAAATAGTATGTTTTGGTTTGTGTTTTGTGGAAATGGTCAATCTGGCATGGAAACGCATCCTGTATGCAGTTTCACATTTGTGTTATCACCGTCTCCTCATGGTATCGAAATAAAAACAAAAAAATAACAAATCGCTCGTTTCAGATATGTTTTTGTTTCCTTTGAACGAAATTTTGTTCAATTAAAGCGCACAAACCTCTACAACCTGAGCGCTTTCCTTCGCCGCATAAAGACGTGCCATCTCAGCCGTGAAATAAATTCGACAACGCATATACTGTCTGTTTTTTTCAGTGCAGCGAGATCGTGAGGGGAGGGGGTGTGACGGAAAGGAGTGGAGAGAGAAAAAAATATTCAATAAACACGCATTTCTGCTTTTAAATTTCAAGCTACCTCTCCCATATATAAATGACGCATTATAATGCGCTCACTTTTTTATAATTCATGTTTTGTTTTGATCCAACATTGAGATTTTTTTTCTTTGAATCACTTTCAAAACAGACCACCTTTGTGAAAGTGTATAACAATGAATGGTTTCTGTTCTAAAAGCAAACCGGAAAAAAATGTCTATTTATACTAGTGCATTGCGTTTATTAACACCAGATAATGTAGCAACGGAGTAACAAACGCACCCGCTAAATCCGGTGTAAAATTGGTCAAATTGAGATTTGAACATTTTGGATTGCTCGATTTATAAATACATCTTCTGGTATTTGTTTTATTATTAGCAAGACAGACAAAAGCAGCCGCCATTTAAGGATAAAGATGGTATGTTGGATTGTTGGTTATATTAAATTGTCACAGACAAAGTCTGGTATGGAAGCACGTAGAAAACATGCTTACCTTTTGTAAATTTTAATCATATTATTATCTAAACATAAATAAATGTATTCGTGATATTGGAGAAAACAAGACCACTGCGGCTCAAGGACGCCGAGCCCATATTTTAAAAAGTGTGTTACCCATACAATTACCAATATATTAATGTTTTATCCATGTCGTTGGCTAATTATTTCCCAACGCAAGTGGTATTTGAATTTGAAAATCTCTAAGGCATGCAATATCATTTTTTAAAAGTATTTGCGTCTTAGAATCGATCAAAAATATGAATTTTCTGTGAAGAATTATCCAAGATGTAGATATATCCCGGCATCTGCTCTACTTGTACCAATGATCATCCCGTTGATGCAATGTGTAGATACTAGCAGCAAATTAACAACAACATATCTGTGCGTTCCGTGAAATAATTCAAGTTGAAAAGGAATATTAGCATAACTGTACAACGGAATAAACACACCCAAATTAAAGCAAAAGTGCTTACCTTTTGATTGGGGCAAATAAGCCAGTTAGGTTGCATTGCTCATTTGGCCACAATATGCCGTTTTAAATAGAAAACCAACAACTTACGCCAGACTTTAACGTCTGGTAAAATAATCACACCAAAAGTTTTTTTGTCACGTGCTCATCAAAACACTAAGTCCAACAACTATTTTCGCTTGAAAACTGTCGGCGGTCGGGCAACAACAATGTCCTTTATAAAGTAGTTTTAATGAAATATAAATATTAATGGATCATAATTATTAAAAACTCGCATACAATTAAATGTAAAATAATAATTCGAAATAGATCGTAGTTCTGGTATACTCATCCGTTCAAAATTCTGTTACTGAGTACTTGCACATCAACACATCATATCAAAAGAGTGCATTAACATTAAAGCAAATTGTAATGCAAGGGAAATCTTATCGACGGACAGACCGATTTACGTTTCAGTTTTGGTTTTCGTTCTTTACATTTAGCCTATTTCAACTTGTATATAATTATTTGCTACACATAAGTAACTATGAACTAAAACATTTGTATGTTAATGACGAGTTTGTATACATTAACATATCAAAGAATAGTTTCGATATTGTTAATTCGGTTGGTCGATGCTCCTCCCCGGATTTTTTCCTTTTACATCTTTCTTAATTCATTATAGTTTTTATATTCTGTTACAAAGTGATATTCGACTTCTAATAAATGACATTGTTTACATTTTCTATCGTCGCATGACACTTTCCATCCCCACCTTTTGACTTGTCTCAACTTCTAGCCCATGTGAGAAGATGTTTAGTCTTACTAAGGAATTTAAAACATTAAGATATTGATTACAATTGAAAGTAGCAATCGATCTATAACTTAAAGGGAGTACATCAGGATTTTTCCAGAAATATATTAAATTATAAAAATGTTCCAGTTCATGATAAAACACTTATATCCATCAAAATATGATGTTCGAACCATATTTTTAAGGTTTAAACTTCGAGTACACCATATAGCTAGGACGGAATCGTGCATACAATGCTGAAATTAACCCTGGTGCGTAACCTAGGATAGCACGTATTACTGTACAGAATGAATTTCATTGTAACTAAGGGGTCATTGTTAGGATCATTTATTATGTTTAGGCGCTTTAAAATAGAAGATATCATTATTTTTCAATTTTAAGTCGGACCCCTAGACCCCTTTGAAAAGCCTGATGTACTCCCTTTAAAGCGCTTGATGAATTGTTTAATTCTGTATTCCAATTCTGAATAAAATTATTTTTAAATCTTTGTTTAAATACATTTAGAAATGTGGTAACATTGCCTGCCCTTTGTGCAAGCCATACATCATGGAAGCCAAATGCCGATAGTAGGCCATACATCATGGAAACCTAATGCCGATAGTAGGCCATACATCATGGAAACCTAATGCCGATAGTAGGCTTTTGACCTGTGATACCAATTGATTTTATTTGCTTTTCATAGTGTAACAAAAAATAAGTGATTATTTACTTAGAATAGGAACGTTGTTAGGTTTTTGCCAAGCTTTTACTCGATGTGTACATCATATAAATGATATCTCATTATATTGATAAAAAATAAGGCATTTTGACTTTTTATTTTATCAAAATCCACCAAGTATTAAGAAAGTTATGATTTTGCAAGTTATGTAGTTTGATTGGAATTGCCGATATTTGCCAGTGCGGGCCTAACTAAATGAATAGATTGCTTATGTAAGATAGAGTTCAAAGACACGTCACAGCTCCAGTGAGGGACGTGCGTCATTACTTCTTTGCATATGGGGCGTGTGTTTATTGAGCATAGCGTGCAGTGTAAATCTCAGTTGTATTACTGTCATTACTATTCAATCCCTCTGAGGTCGCTTTACCATTATTCCTTAATAAAATGGGTTAGCGGGATGTAAAACCAGTCATTCAGTCATGCTATGCTTGAAAACTGATTATAATCTTCAATACTGAATTATTGTGTTGTAAGTTTTGAGTTACATCTAGGTTTGTTTCATTGTTAAAATACGTCTCTAATCATGCTAATTGTATTACACGTTTTGTTAAAGTTTAGCATAATAGTAATTCAAAGAAGGATTAGAATTCGGGTTTATTCATTCTGAATAAAGATTGCATTGCAATCAGTTATTAGGTGTAGTGATATCATAGTGATATTGTAGAGTACATGTTTTGATAATATTGTAAGACTGAATATATATTTTGTAGCCGTATAGACTCTAGGAGCGGATGTAAAGCTCTGTTGAACCGTAAATTTCACAGAAACGAATTCTTTACACGTGTGAGGAATTCGTGCGAATTCTTCACACATGTGAAGAATACGTGCGGATATTTCACAAAAATCGCACGAATATGTCACACATTTGTGAAATTTACGTTTGACATCTCTACCCCTAGTAGAGCAAAAACGTATTTTTCACATGTTAAGGCAGCACGAACAAAATGCAATAAATGATTGTTTCGACGAAAACGTCACATGTACATACAGATCGGCGAAAATATAACACTATTAGAAAAATAGGCGGAGCACAACACGACACGACACGACAAAACAGAACAGAACAGAACAGAACAGAGAATGGAACAGCACAGAACAGAATAGAAAATAATAAATAATAATATAATAGAATAGAATAGAAATCCCATTAATGGTGTGCAGTTTTAACGGCAACAAACAATGTGTTAATTTGTCTTGTGTACAGCTGTACGGTATACGTTTTTGGTTTACTCTCATACGATCCATTAGGAAGAGACGGCGAAGCGCGAAATAACTTTGAAATTTTGAATCGTGTTCTTCGCGCTTCCCCAGTGCGTCTTCGTGCTCCATCATCGTGTTTTCGTGCATTGCCTAAAGGCCGATGCTCCAAGCAGAAGCTGCGATGACGATGCGTGATGGTGCAATGGCGATGCGTGAAGGTGCGATGGCGTTGCGCGAATGTGCAATGGCGATGCGCGAAGGTGCAATAGTGATGCGCGAAGGTGCGATGGCGGTGCCAGAAGATGTAATGACGATGCACGAAGATGCGATGGTGGTGCCCGAAGGTGCGATGACGAAGCGCAAAGGTGCAATGGCGTTGTACGAATGTGAAATGGCGATGGGCGAAGGTGCAGCCATCGCACCTTCGCGCCTAACATATATTTTAAAACAGTTCAATACAACACAACATTGTGTCACTTGGGATATACTGTAAAATAAATGCGGGAGGAAGAAAACCATCATCCTTCTTTTAAACTAGATGCCCAAGGGCAACATGTCCAGCCCGCCAATGCGACCTTGACCTTTGAGACATGGGGTCTCCTTATAAAGAACATGTGTGCCAACTTATTTGAAAATCCCTCAGTGCATAAGGAAGCTACAGCCCGGACAAAATCGGACAGACGGACTAACGTACATACACCGAACTGTCATTGTGACGACTATGTCAAGCTGACCGCAAGCGGGCGTGACACAAATGTTAGAAAAAATAGAAAAGAAAACAAGAGGGTCATGATGGCTCTAAATCGCTCACCTGAACTCAAAAGCTCAACAAGTTTGGTACCTGTATGTACCTTAGTAGTTATAGGCCCGACAAGCTATTTCTAAATTAACATTGAAGGTCAAGGTTACAATGATCCAATAATGGTAAGTGGCTCTCTGTCGTCCTAAAATGAATCAACGTACCTAGATTGGTACCTGTAGGTGCTGTATAGTATAATCTATGGGTTATGGTCCTTACTAGATTTTTCTATTTCTGACCTTGAAGCCCAATATCACAGTGACCCAGTTTTGGCACCCAACATCTCAGCATCCCAACATGTATCAACATACCAAATTTGGTACTTGCATGTGCTGTATTATATGAGTTATTGCTCGGAAAACCAATAGAACACTCACTGCTAAATCAGGGGCGCATAACTCTGCTTTTAATGATCGTATCTAAGCAAAAGTTTAACTTGACTAAATGCAATATAACAATTTTGCTAAATTGAGGGCAATAACAACTCTGGCGTTTCTAGCCCATACTCGATCTTGACCAAGATCTTATAGTCATACACATTCTGTCCAAATATTATTAAGATTGGTCTTGAACTAAAGCCTCTAGAGTGTTAACAAGATCAAATACAGTTTCTTGCTAAATCAAGGAAAGAAACTCTGGTGTTACTAGGTATGAACGAAACTCGAACTTGGCTTGCATTTTTATAAACATTCACATTCAGATTGGTCAATAATTGACTCTACTGTAGTGTGTTATGGCATTTTTGCTAAATCATGGGCCATAACTCTGGTCATACTTGTACGATCTGGCCCATAATCGAACTTGGCCGAGATCTTTTGGTCATATATGTTTTTTAAAAGGTTGGTCAAGATTGCTTGAAAAATGTGGCCGATAGACTGTTAACATAATAATTGTATGATATAAACGATAAACTGTATCCTGTCAGCTGGCTGTGAAAAATACGTTCCTACAAAGAAGTAAAAAAAAAGTCAAACGCATATGTCACATTTTCGATTAGTGATAATTACAGCCGTATTTGTAACAAGAGTGTGAAGAATTCGCACGAATTCCTCACACGTGTGAAGAATTCGTTTCGGTGAAATGTACGGTTCAACAAAGCTCTATTGTCGGGAGTGTGGTTTACTGGTAGAACCAGTACTGTACCGCCATCCGTGAATAAGTGTTGATTATTACGGATGGCGGGAGGTGTACAGTACTGGTTCTACCCAGGAAAAGTGGGTGGTCTGTCTCCACCACAAAAAATCGACCGTCATATATAACCTTACGTGTGTTGAAAATGACACAAAACACCATATATATCAAACGAATACCTTACGCATATACGTTGAAGCAAAATGAGCAAACACCGACATATTAGGTCATTTGTGTTGTGGTGCAACAACTTAAAATTACGGTTATTCTGGACAATTCTGCAGCGAATTCGATCAACGAAAACGAGAAAAAAAGTTTAGGTATAACCAAAACCAAACGGTACATTTGACGGAACACCTATGCATCTTCGTTATTTCACAGACATATTAATAAACAGATAGGACATTTCATAATAGTATATGAACCATTGAAGTAGACAAAATATTATATCCTCTCTCATTTTTTCATTGATTTTGAGAGAATTCATTCAAAAGATTTATAATAAATATCAATATGGGATTATAATACATCTTTTTTTATTTTCAGCATACGAAGTTGTATAAAAAGCTGTTTAAAGATAACAATCTCATTATTTTTGGCTTTCCTTTTAAAAATCAAGTTTGAAATAGTAAAAGTTTCTGGTAGAGTAAGGAACATGATCTCATTAGAAGGAGAATTACATTTGTGATGGGTTTTGGCACAAATAAAACTTATGTTTATAAAACTCTTTAAAGGGACATTGTCCGTAAGTAAGCAGATATTGAGGATAACCAAATAACTGGCTGACTTTTATTCAGTGGAATGTATACATGAAAACATGAGGATAGACCCTAAGAAGTATGTAGGAATACATTCGTGAGTATGAAAAAAAAAAGTTTTAATTATTATATGTAAATAAAGTGGGACCCACAATATTTACCTTTTCTGCGATCACGTGACTTCCATTAGCGCATTAGGCTTTCACCACAGTATGTATTGCGAAATATGTATAGCCCGCTTAGCTCAGACGGGAGCGTTGTCGACCACTTTACGCTCAAGCACACTATTATAGTCTCGATCATCCAGACCTCTCGCGAGACTTCTCTCAAAGAAGTCTAAACGATGTTCTGGAGTTAAGCTTCTTTAAAAATGTTGACATCAAAACGAGGTGTGGACAAAAAGAAATCACCGGCCTCTGATTGGTCAACTTCAGTTTGTTATGGAAATCCGTGGGAATCACCCCTTACGTCACGACGGCGTCACAAAATACGTGACGTTACGCGCAATGTTGTGCAATAAAATTACTCCAAACATAGTCAGCGGATCACGATTAATGCTAAAAATTAAATTTTAAACATCATTTTGTAAAATTATATTAATGTTTTTAGAGAAACTACAATAAAAAGAAGTTTATAGTATATTTAATAAGGACGTACACACATCCCATTGGAACTAATTAATTAGTTCATATTTAATAGTTGTTTTTTCGAAAGAGTCGTGCTAATGACATATTAAATGCTAAGAACGTTTATATGTGTTACCTCCTTTCTTGGTTCAGTTATATTTCATAATTATGTTGTAGATATAGTTTTAATTGAATTGGGGGCTTAAGGCTCACCAACACATGAAAGGTTATATGGCGCCTAACAGGAATGAATATGCCAGGCTCATCCTCCATGTATATCGAGATAAAATATGGAGAAGGGTCTAGAACCTTCTCACCTGCAGAACTGCAGAGTTGCTGCAAATTCTATTGTAGACACTACATATACACTGGAGCCACGTTTATTGTTTTTCTGTGATGTGAGCGAGATGGCACCTGAAACAATGCAGTGGTCATGATGAAGACAAAAAATGATAAAATGAACACGAATTTGGGGGAGTTCTACCCCTCCGCCTACCCATCCAGCGGGATCTGCAATGACCCTATTCTTTGCCCCCGGAACTAAACTATTAATATATTACCATCAACTTGATATGTTACACAGCTATTTTAAATAAAATATTAAGAGAAAAATATAATATTAGTGTATGACATTTATTGACTTCCAAATGAACAATCATGTTAGCACAATTATCAGTCACGTACATGTTTAACATTTCCGTATAATTCTTAATTATGTTTGTTATACCATCCTACATTGATAAATCTAAGGTATACTCAATTCAATTCTTATAATCAGCATAAACATCATACAATGTTCATCGCCTATTACAATGAGGCGGTTACATTACATTGAGCATGTATAATACTATCATGGAGTAAAGCTACAAAAGAGCACTTACACCTACTGTATTAAACAAACAATTACGAATAGTATATAGCATAACTAATACAGGGAAACAAATCATCAGAAATAGAAAGAAAGAAAATAATTTGTTTGTTAATTAATTATTGTTAATTAATTCGGTCAAGCTTATTAAGTTTACAACTCGTGCTATCAGTTATCAGTCCTCGCACTAGCGGTTTCACACAATAACAATTCTTCAGAAAATAAGTCTAAGGCCAGTAGGCAAAAACTATGTGTTTCAGACACTTGAATAATTGTTTACAATCATAATAATTACTCATTGTGATAAGTTGGTTTCAACAAACGGTCCCGGAAAGTTAGTGTTAAAGGGAGTACATCAGGATTTTTATAGAAATATCTTAAATTATAAAAATGTTCCAATTCATGATAAAACACTTACATCCATCAAAATATGATGTTTGAACCATATTGATAAGGTTTTAACTTCGAATACACCATATATCTAGGACGAAATCGGGCATAAAATGCTGAAATTAACCCTGGTGCGTAACCTAGGATAGCACGTATTACTGTACAGAATGAGTTTCCTTGTAACTAAGGGGTCATTTTTAGGATCATTCAGTATGTTTAGGCGCTTTAAAATAGAAAATATCATTATTTGTCAATTTTAAGTCAGACCCCTAGACCCCTTTGAAAAGCCTGATGTACTCCCTTTAAATTTAAAGGTCATTTGTTTTAAATAGATCGAAAAATATGAGCGCTAAGATCCATGTAGTCAAAATCATGTGTATTTTTAAGTTGCCCCGAAAAGTAAATTATTAAATATAAAATCATTTATTACATTTTTGTATAAACAAATTCATAGTTATGTCCACTAAACCATCCTACATTGTTACATACCAACTGAAATAATAAGAATATTACGTTTACTCCAAATATGTACGACTGGTCCAGACATGATCATCAGTATCAGTCCAGGAAAGTTACTACTAAATTATATTATTATGTTTTAATATTTATATTAGATGACCATTCTACGTTTATAATTTTTTTAAGGTATGCACACATACTGACTTTTTTTACCCATTTCCCCAACAATTCAAAATCGTCCCGACTTTTAGTTGGCCGCAATGACCGAAACGCGCATGTCAACCGGAAGGCGAAAAGACGACAGAACGAAAAGACGACAAATGCAGCGCGAAAAGACGACAGAATGAAAAGACGACAAAACGAAAAGACTCCATTTCAGGGTCGAAAAGACGACATGCCACACGAAATAACGAACGAAAAGACGACAATATCAAATGGCGTCTTTTCGTTCTGTCGTATTTTCGTGCTGCATGTGTCGTCGTTTCGTCCTGTCGTCGTTTCATTCTGTAGTCTTTTCGGTGGCGAAATAACGAAGAGACGACAAATGGCAGAAATCAGCCACCATATTTTAGAGATAGAGATAACAAAGAGGCGGTGTCTTATTTCAAGTCTCTGAACATTATATTTCGTAAGTACTATGTTTTTGAGATCATTTAAATTGGCCAAACATTTTACACCTTTTGAAATATCTTTTCCTCATTCGACACGCCTCAAATACAAAATAGTATGTTTTGGTTTGTGTTTTGTGGAAATGGTCAATCTGGCATGGAAACGCATCCTGTATGCAGTTTCACATTTGTGTTATCCCCGTCTCCTCATGGTATCGAAATAAAAACAAAAAAATAACAAATCGCTCGTTTCAGATATGTTTTTGTTTCCCTTTGAACGAAATTTTGTTCAATTAAAGCGCACAAACCTCTACAACCTGAGCGCTTTCCTTCGCCGCATAAAGACGTGCCATCTCAGCCGTGAAATAAATTCGACAACGCATATACTGTCTGTTTTTTTCAGTGCAGCGAGATCGTGAGGGGAGGGGGTGTGACGGAAAGGAGTGGAGAGAGAAAAAACTATTCAATAAACACGCATTTCTGCTTTTAAATTTCAAACTACCTCTCCCATATATAAATGACGCATTATAATGCGCTCACTTTTTTATAATTCATGTTTTGTTTTGATCCAACATTGAGATTTTTTTCTTTGAATCACCTTTGTGAAAGTGTATAAAAATGAATGGTTTCTGTTCTAAAAGCAAACCCAATTTATACTAGTGCATTGCGTTTATTAACACCAGATAACGTAGCAACGGAGTAACAAACGCTCCCGCTAAATCCGGTGTGAAATTGGTCAAATTGAGATTTAAACATTTTGGATTGCTCGATTTATAAATACATCTTCTGGTATTTGTTTTATTATTAGCAAGACAGACAACAGCAGCCGCCATTTAAGGATAAAGATGGTATGTTGGATTGTTGGTTATATTAAATTGTCACAGACAAAGTCTGGTATGGAAGCACGTAGAAAACATGCTTACCTTTTGTAAATTTTAATCATATTATTATCTAAACATAAATAAATGTATTCGTGATATTGGAGAAAACAAGACCACCTCGGCTCAAGGACGCCGAGCCCATATTTTAAAAAGTGTGTTACCCATACAATTACCAATATATTAATGTTTTATCCATGTCGTTGGCTAATTATTTCCCAGCGCAAGTAGTATTTGAATTTGAAAATCTCTAAGGCATGCAATATCATTTTTTAAAAGTATTTGCGTCTTAGAATCGATCAAAAAATATAAATTTCTGTGAAGAATTATCCATGATGTAGATATATCCCGGCATCTGCTATACTTGTACCAATGATCATCCCGTTCATGCAATGTGTAGATACTAGCAGCAAATTAACAACAACATATCTGTGCATTCCGTGAAATAATTCAAGTTGAAAAGGAATATTAGCATAACTGTACAACGGAATAAACACACTCAAATTAAAGCAAAAGTGCTTACCTTTTGATTGGGGCAAATAAGCCAGTTAGGATGCATTGCTCATTTGGCCACAATATGTCGTTTTAAATTGAAAACCAACAACAAACGCCAGTTTTTAACGTCTGGTAAATAAATCAGACCAAAACACTAAGTCCAACAACTATTTCCGCTTGAAAACTGTTGACGGTCGGGCAACAACAAGGTCCTTTATAAAGTAGTTTTAATGAAATATAAATATTAATGGATCATAATTATTAAAAACTCGCATACAATTAAATGTAAAATAATAATTCGAAATAGATCGTAGTTCTGGTATACTCATCCGTTCAAAATTCTGTTACTGAGTACTTGCACATCAACACGTCATATCAAAAGAGTGCATTAACATTAAAGCAAATTGTAATGTAAGGGAAATGTTATCGACGGACAGACCGATTTACGTTTCAGTTTTGGTTTTCGTTCTTTACATTTAGCCTATTTCAACTTGTATATAATTATTTGCTACACATAAGTAACTATGAACTAAAACATTTGTATGTTAATGACGAGTTTGTATACATTAACATATCAAAGAATAGTTTCGATATTGTTAATTCGGTTGGTCGATGCTCCTCCCCGGATTTTTTCCTTTTACATCTTTCTTAATTCATTATAGTTTTTATATTCTGTTACAAAGTGATATTCGACTTCTAATAAATGACATTGTTTACATTTTCTATCGTCGCATGAGACACTTTCCATCCCCACCTTTTGACTTGTCTCAACTTCTAGCCCATGTGAGAAGATGTGTAGTCTTACTAAGGTATTTAAAACATTAAGATATTGATTACAATTGAAAGTAGCAATCGATCTATAACTTAAAGCGCTTGATGAATTGTTTAATTCTGTATTCCAATTCTGAATAAAATTATTTTTAAATCTTTGTTTAAATACATTTAGAAATGTGGTTACATTGCCTGCCCATTGTGCAAGCCATACATCATGGAAACATAATGCCGATAGTAGGCTTTTGACCTGTGATACCAATTGATTTTATTTATTTGCTTTTCATAGTGTAACAAAAAATAAGTGATTATTTACTTAGAGTTTAACTGTTTTTGTCATGGCCTCATTTTCCATGATTTTGAATAGGAACGTTGATAGGTTTTTGCCAAGCTTTTACTCGATGTGTACATCATATAAATGATATCTCATTATATTGATGAAAAATAAGGCATTTTGACTTTTATTTTATCAAAATCTACCAAGAATTAAGAAAGTTATGATTTTGCAAGTTATGTAGTTTCATTAAAATTGCCGATATTTGCCAGTGCGGGCCTAACTAAATGAATAGATTGCTTATGTAAGATAGAGTTCAAAGACACGTCACAGCTCCAGTGAGGGACGTGCGTCATTACTTCATTGCATATGGGGCGTGTGTTTATTGAGCATAGCGTGCAGTGTAAATCTCAGTTGTATTCGTAGGAACGCCAAGGACCTATAACATATCAGTTCTGTTCGCATTTTAACTCCGCGAACATGGACTATTTCTTTGTATTTTACGGATTAATTTACGAATTTTCAATTAAAACAGACGCCATTTTTTTACACCCGAAACGTCGCTTCAGAACTGGGCGCCTAGTCGGCGCGCACTACGGATACAGCTGGAGTCTAAAAACACGCGTAAAATGTGCCATACCGTGTATTATGTGAAACCCAATACCTTGCCTGACGAAGTAACGTTCCAGTATGTGTAAACACAATGCAGCGTTTTGTTTGACAGGTCACCGTGACATAAATTGATATGTTGGCGCAAACTGGATTTCAAGGATTACTGTATCTGCTGCTAGAGGTCGATTTTCAAGGTACAGTATTTGTTTTGTCACTAAATTTTGTTTGTCAGTAAATATCAGCCAATGCCTAAATATGTACGATTCAAAGTGGTGTGTACTGAATAATTTTGAAAATTCTATGGAATTCTGATCACTTTGAGGATGAGAGTTGTCCTCGTAATCAGGTCCCGGTTCGTTTCTCACACTTCCCCGTTGGCGCATCGTGGGCGAAACGACTATCTCTATGACGGGCGAAACGACTTTCCGCGAAACAACCGATGTGCGAAACGACCCGTCACCATAATCAGTTAGAATTGTTCCCCTTCCTCAGTACCGCAGACGACAACCAAGAGGTTTTTTCGATAGACAAATTATATCATTTAACAAATATACGGATCGACTGAGAAAGAAACGTACTCCAAGAGAGTGGTTGAGGCGCAAACATAGGAACAGATTTAGAAGCCATAATCTGTTGTTTGAAGCCATAATCTGTTGTTTGAAGTTGATTGTTCATAATACAAAAT
This sequence comes from Cyrtodaria siliqua, assembly GCA_037043455.1. Classification (NCBI taxonomy): domain Eukaryota; kingdom Metazoa; phylum Mollusca; class Bivalvia; order Adapedonta; family Hiatellidae; genus Cyrtodaria; species Cyrtodaria siliqua. Next base: position 288,811 of record JAWPHD010001870.1, read on the forward strand.
AGGATTTGCTTTGTTTGAAATGTGTTTTACGTCATTTTTAGTATCTTATCATTATAGGACGACCAATTTGTTGTGGTAGAGGCAGACCAAACAGTACTGTATACCTCCCACCATCTATACGAAGATTGACTGTTTACAAAACAGTGTATTGTTATTTAAATGTGCCAACCAACCATGTATTGGTCAGTGTCAGTCAAAATGACCAGTGAATATCTGCTTGGCAATTTGCATACTATAGGTGATGTCACCGATCAACGTTCGTATACGAATCTCACTTTAAGTACAATAGAGCTGCCATGCAGTGGGATACGAACCCGGAGTGGTGAGAGTGGAGAAAGTTTAAGATCCAGCATCTTTACTATTCTGGTAGAGCTCCCAGTGGGATACGATTTCCCGCAGCGGTAACAGTTGAGAAAACTTTACATGCAGCATCTTCACTATTTCGGCCATATAAACAAACAAACTTACGTCAACCGTTAAAACGTCATTTTAAACGCCAGAAAACACGTTAACCGTTGAGACGTCATTTTAAACATCAGATGCAAAACAATAGTTTTTATTTTGTGCAATCTTCCGACAAAATGTGTTTCATAAAACTCCATATTAATTAAATTAGAGCACGTTTGTGCTTATTTGTGTATCATTGCCATATCGCGTTGATACGATATGTAATGATCATGAAAGAAAGTATCGCGATATAATCGTATCATGATTAATCTTTGCACCCCTAGTGAGAATGATAAATACAGTCTTCGAATTAACCCACTAGCCCGAAGCCCGGGGCTAGTAAACTGTCATTCGGGCTAGTGTTCTTTTTTTTTATTTATGTAGTCGGTCTAAAGGAAAATGCACGGGATTTCATTGAGTATATAAGAATTCGGGCTACTGACACAAACAATTTAATTCAAAGACTGTAAATATTCAGCTTATATTGTAATAAAAGTCGTGTGTATTGATTGAATGACATTTATCAAAGTTTCAGGGATTTTTCTGCATTTTTGAAAGTGGGGCCA